>JALPQI010021682.1:0-14540 GCA_025490895.1 Thaumatotibia leucotreta
AAGCCTTAATTGAGCTTACCGTGGGAGTAGGGATTTGTGTAAGATGTCCCAAGATATATGTATCATAATGGTTTTGTTCTCCCCGTTGACCCATTTGATCAGCTTATATATGTATATTGTAGAATTTGTAGAGGATATTCTACAGGTCATTGCCTATATTTGAGCAATCTCAACGCGTATGCAGCAACGCTCGCTTCATATCTAGATCAGTATCATGTTACTATATTATAACTCCTATATCATTCTTCAGTTCAAAGTAAAAAAAGGTAAACAAACCTGCAAACTTGCTTTATAGTCTGTGATTTTAAAAGTTCTCTGCCCACTAGACCGTACCATACCATGACCGTAGCATGAACGTATCAGACAAAAAACTGATATTTGTATTGTTTAAAAAAAATGTCCCAAAATGTTTTTTCCATTACGATACCGTTGTTTCATAGATGTTCAAAGGCGGTAGCGTAATGGAAGGAATGAAAACTGTATGAAAGTTATGGGACATATTTTTTCTCCGAAAATCGGATGAGTTCGTGATCCTGAGTCGAATAAGCCAAAACTTGATCAAATTAAATAACAAGGTCTTTCCAATTTCAACAACGGTCTGCGTAAACGCCCAAAAACATTTTTTTGATTATATGTTTTTCCAAAAAAATACCTTAGTTTTAGGGGATTTTAGCTTGAAATAATATTTTCATCACACTTGCTGTCTAAGCGCGCCATTGTTTGCGCGCGCAGCGGGAGTAATAGAAAAGTGAAATTCCCTAGGGAGTAATAGAAATGTCAGTACGTCATTTAATAATGTTATTTCTTAAAACTTATTTTTTTTTCGGCAAGTGTGATGAAAAACACTGTATGCATCACGGTCGGTAAGCGGAATACTAACTCGAGTCATAAAAGAGTGTTTCCGTACTTACCTCCCTTGATGCACAATGTACTATTGGATAACCTTGACCAAGTGCAAAGATTGTTTACTGCATCCGTAACTATCTTATTGATGGATATTTCTTATTGATTGAAAATACACATAAATATTTCTTGCATGCTCTATTTACATTTCCAAGTCACAGGGTCAATTCATTTCAAAGGCAAATTACAGTAAGTTATTCACTTTATTTAAAAAGAATACAGTATCATAACGTACTAATTGTATTTACGTATAGTATTCACCAAAATAACCCGTAAATCAGACCAGCATAAAGGCTAAAATAGCATATTCATGACAGCATTCTTATTTGGAATAATAACAAAGTTACAAATGCTGGTGGAAAAATCTGGAACTAAAGCTTTCAGTACAATACTAAACATTTTGTTTGAAGTTAGCGCCACGTGCGGGTGTAACATTAAAGTTGTAATAAACGTTTTGTTTATGGAGACATTTTTCCTTGTTGTAGACAAGGTCTGATATATCGGTTCGGTTAAAGCGTCATAAATATGTGCACATCTTATTACCCAATACATATATTACATTCAGAGGGAAAAAATATGTTTAATTTTTCACAGTAAAATTAGACCTATGTCAGTTTTCGTAGCCTAGTTGGTATGATAGTGACGAAACTGGAGGTTCCGGGTTCGAATTCCAGCGACGGCAGTTATTTGTGTGTTTATATCACAAATATTTGTTGCTTGGTCATGGTTGTTTTCTTTTCTATCCCCCTTATTCATAAACGTTTGTTAACTTAACAAGCCGCTAATAATTGTTTGTCCCTTTTGCTCTTATGGACACATTGTTAAGACCGAAAGGGACAAACAATTATGAGCGGGTTGTTAAGTTAACAAACGTTTATGAATAATGGGGTATGTATTTAAGTATCTATTTGTATCTATCGACTTATTGTATGTATCGTCGTTTGGTTAAGAATGTTAAGATTTGTGTATAATTGTTCCACGATATCTTATATTTTAGACATATACCTTAACCCCTCGTATGCTTAGGCACGGATCCGTGCGTGGGAATTTCAATCTATTGTTTTAAGTGTCAAGGTAACTTTTTCAGTAACGTAATTTGACAGGAAGCATACGAGGGGTTAAAACTACCCAACTATAGTCCAAAAGCTCCCAACTAGGTCCAAAACTAAGTCATATATCTTCGATTTAGTGTAATTATTATGTTATTGACGCAGTTGTTACACAAAATCTTCTCATTAATGATAAAAAAACTTGATAAAACAAAAAAAAAGATTTCCCTTGATGCTTAATTATGAGTTGAACTTGTGGACTATAGTTGTAGTAGTGGACTATAGTTGTATGGTTTTACGGTATCTATAGTATTCGTCAGTATTAAAACAAAAAAATAAAAACAAATATGGCTGATGTTCGATGACATTTGACGTCTTTGACACATATCGTGAAAGACGTTCTTGGTATATTTTTACGTTAATACTAATATCAATCATTTTAACTAAAAATGTATGTGAACTCAAGGTTTAAGGTTTTAAGTTGGTAAAACCAAGATTTTGTTCTTAAAGTATAAAATAATGCAAATATTTAGATTTGTTTACATTTTTATCGATTTCTATTGGCCCACGGTATAGATATTCGTGAACTCATCATCAGCCTATGATAGTCCACTGCTGGACGTAGGCCTCTCCTATTAACTATGCGTATAGACGCATTAGGAGGTAAATTCCCATAATCGCCACGCTGGGCAAGCGGATTGGCGATCGCAGTGATGTGTCCACTATGATGACGCTGCTGCCTATCATCAATCTTGTAGAATGGTCAGTGACACTTCAATCCCTTAGTCGACTCTTACGACACCCACAGGAGGAATTGGGGTGGTGACAAATGTATTCTTACTGCCGTCACCACACGGCTAAACTCGTGAACTCAACAGCTATGCTATTCTCTTATTCACACATTCGACGCTGCGTTCGTCAACGAGCTCGAAGTCGAGACAGCCTTGTCTAAAATCCTAGCTGTTTGATTTGACATTAGGAATCGAGACTGTGAGCGAGGTTGTGGGCGAGTTCGTCGCTGTTTTTCGTTAGAGAATACGAAGTTCGTACAAACTCTCGACGCCGAGCACTAGTGTCGTTTAAAGTACATTAGTGAATACCATTTTTAGACTCGACGCTGCCGCAGCGCTGACACAGCGCTGACAGCAAGGCGGTTTCCTTAGTGAATAACACTGCTGTACACAATGTAGCGTATTGCAAAAGTCTCACTATCAGTGCATCGCTTATTATCCGCGCTGCAAGTTGCAGTAACTATGATTTATCTGCATTCTTAATGCAATTCTTGGCAACTGCACTTACCTTTGAAATTAGATTTATTCTTGTTCAACTAAGTGGTCATATAAGTGGTATAAACTGGGCTTATACAGGGTGAACATTTAATTATTTTACATCGTTTAAAGGATGTTTAGTAACGTTTTCCAATTAGGTAAAAGATAATAAATTTATTTCACATGTTTTTTTAGCTATTTTCAGTACAGATTGTACTTTTTACTCACTAGTGCGAGAAGTAGTTCATTTCTTGTCAAGTGCACACTTCGGAGGCCCATCTGTATTGAAAAACGTCATACGATACACGTACGAAAAGGAAATTCGTAACTCGGCCAAATTTAAAGTTTTTAAAGCACTCCCTTATTCGGTCGTGTTTTAATTTCTCGCTGCTCGTTTCACTCGTATGGTAATGTACTGTTATGATATGTATTGAAAGCGGGCATTACGTCACGACACGACATCCCGATTTACCTACTTTTGTGCATGGTTTTATATTGAATTTTGTTTTGTGCTTTATGCTTTTACGAGTGTTTTGCAGTTTTTCTGCTTTTAACAGTTATAACCTTTACATGAAGAATGGTAAGTGTGTGTTGTGTTATTTAGTGTTTTTGCCAAATTTTGTTGTTTGAATTGTTGCGTTGTTGGGTGATAGCAAGGTGATAGTCTGATAAATGCATGTTATTACATTATTTGTAGTTTTACACAAATTAAATATATGTGTTAGTTTTTAGTAAAACGTCCCACTTTGTCGCTTACCATAAAGACGAGATTTCCTTGTATCTTCATATGAATAAACTGACAAAGCGGCTTTATGGCAAACTACAAAGTGGGACGTTTCACTAAACTAAATTATAGCTGCCGATTTTTAAGAATGAACTTTTGACAGTTTAAAAATGAGCCTTATATATATGACGTTAAGACTATCGGAAAAATGGTGAGTCTTACCCTCATATTAATAAGGTTTAATCTATAACTGTCAAAAGTACTTAACATTGGACAGTTTTTCTCTTTTAAGTAGAGAAAGAACTCACGATTTTGAATAGAGGTAACATTTATATTTTTCTTTGGTATACCAATGAGACCAATAAGAATATATAAGACATCCAATATTTATAATTTATATTCCATTTCAAACCAAAATTAGGGGGTACCATTTTTGCGAATAGAGTCTAAATTTACTTGTCAAGCACAACGCATCAGTTTTGCGATACAGCGAGGAAATGCCGCCAGCATCCTCGGTACAATGCCACAAGGGCCAATTTTAGATATATTTAGGTTAGGTTAAGTAGATTAGTTAGATTTAATCTATGTACATAAATTGTAGTATAGAAAAAGGCGGCAGATTTAAATTGTCTAAGGGCAAACAACTGTTCGCGCCTATATTTTTGAGGTCTCCCGCGTTTTTGCAAGCTGGTTCACCAGAGTAGAGTTACCTACACATAATATATCTATATGTTTTAATTTTTCAGACGGACGAATCAGTTTGAAAGCGAGCAGAGTCGTGGAGAAAGTTGTTCTTTAAATTATTTTCATAGTTTATAATTTCCGTGATTTATACTTCCAAATTACTTTATTCTAAAACATTCAAATCTGAAAAGAATAATACTTAATTGTTTAACATTATCGTAAACAAGGATCAACAAACATAATTGTAATTTTAATTTATTTCCGTAAATACGTCTTTGTAACCAAATACTGTTTAATTTATTTGCTGGGTGATTGTTTAAGTTAATTAGTATGTAAGTTTTTATAAATATTTATTTGAAACCGATTTCATTGTTTTATTTTCTGTACTCATTCCCAACATGAATGTAGTAGCGACATCTAGTGGCGAGTAGAATTTTGCAGATTATCTGAGGCTACTTGCCACAGAATTAGATTTGGATAGAAGAAACAAGTTCATTCATTCGTATGGCGGCCGAGCGTGTCAGATTTTGTACTGAAGTTGTTACTTGCCTATGATTTTAAATATGTCTCAGGACTCTCAGGCCCTTGAGTATTCATATTTTTTTGTGTTGTTGCAATTAATATTACTTAAAGAGGCATCATTAATGTTTTTGTTCACTTCAACTTACAAAATTTGACGCCCGAAAGCTGTAAGCTGCGATTAAAGACGGACAACTCAGTGGATTTCACTGAGTTCATTTGACACGCTAAGGAGATACGTTTGCTTGATCTATGGTATATATGACATCTGTGCTACTTGCTGATGTTTTAAATCATTGACTTGATATAAAGTTGATGTATGGCTCACTCATCCTTCTAGTTAGAAGTAGAACACAATTCCGCGAGAAATAATAACTTAAGACTAAAATACTTATTTATTTATTTATTATACAATCAGAATACAAATAGTTATTATACATAGCTCCACAAAACTATTTTATACAGGGTGTTTGGGTTAACGATGTAGGAATTTCTGGAGGTGGTAAAGGAAACGAATTGGAAGAGTTTGAACCCTGTTTACCTTAGTCCAATATATGACAGTTTTTTTTAAATCACGTTTTTCAAAATGTTTAGTTTTATACCAAAAATTTACTTAAAAAGTTAAGTTTAAAACAAAATATGCAATAAATAGCTTTGATTTTTTTATAATTAACATAACAATTAGTTGAGTAATAAATAAATAAAAAATTTAACTCCCACTTGCCACACACAACATTTTTTTAAATATTTTTTCTAGTTCGTCATTACTGATTTCTAACAGTAAATTAAACTTTATCGGCCTGTGAAAAAAAAAGTTGTCGGGATAATATGAGTCTTCCTATTCGTGTAAAAACATGCTTGATTTTCTAGGTTTTGATTACAAAAAAAAGTAAAACAAAATAGCAATTAGTTTAAAAGTTATCGTCGATCAATTGTTGAACGCTGTCACCAAACAAAATAAGTTTCTTGTAGTTATAGGCAAGTGTGAGTTCAATTTTTTTTTTATTTAAAAAAAAACTGTCACATATTGGACTAAGGTAAATAGGGTTCAAAATTTTCCAATTAGTCTGCTTTACCACCTCCAGAAATTTCTACATCGTTATCCCAAACACCCTGTATAGTTTGACTGTAGAGGCACTTCAGTCTCACTCAATTTTAATCAAAGAATACTTATACAAATATATAATATACTTAAACAACACTTTTCCTTATAAGTAAAAATATTATATGTATTTTGACTTACTATTCATATATCTTGGTTTAGACAAACACGGCAGCTGTTATTTATTTCAATATAAGAAAATAGACTGTAATAATAGTATGATTGAATTCTATACACCTCTAGTACTTACTATTATTTAGGTGATTTAAAAATTTTATTGATCCTAAAGCGTAGGAGGCAGCTACCGCAAATATCGAATTTCGTAAATTTCGAGGATTTTTCTCTGTGACTCAAACGAAGGCGTCATTAAAGGGCCGCTGTTCTGAGTCCTAAGTAGGGAACGAGCACAACGATGCTGCTGCCAACTGGTGTCGCCAATTGGAGCTGCTTAAGTGCTTACGTCAGCGTAAGGTGACGACTTAATATTACTAAAAAACAGAATAAATTGAAATTGTTGTAAATATGATTCTTTCTGGCTAATTATAATATGCGTGTAGACATTAAATGAGGTAAACATAACGGTCACAAGCCTAATCAGGTTCGAAACATAAACCTATTAATTTAATTAGAAAGTTCGTCAACAAACGAAGTGATAAACTTGAATGTGGATCTAGTCCAACGAGTAGGCTTTTAGAAATAATATTATTTATTTTTAAATCAGGTTTAATAACTACTTATTAAACCTGATTTAAAAATTGTTGTAGCATTAAAATTAAAAAAAAAAACTTTTGTTAACATTTGGTATACATTAGGGTGGTCCAAAAAACATTTATTTTATTTTCCTATGGGGCACCCCCTTATTTTGTTACATCTGTTAAGTTGATAAATTATACCAAGTTTCATAATTTTATTTATACTATAAAGTGGTGCTCAACGCCTTTGATGTTTTTTATATTGTATGGAATGTGAATAAATAAAATTACTGTTTCTTAACTTTTTATTTTAGTTATTGCTTCTAGACTGTTTAAACATCGGATTTTTAAGTAACAAAGTAGAAGTTAATTTTTGTTTCTATTTTTTAAGCTTATTTGAATCTTCGCCAAAAAGTCAACCGAATCAATAATTTATTAAAAATAAAAATAAAATGTATTTTTTACCTTCATGACTTTTAAATTCCACGATCCTAAATTAAAAATTAATGGCAAAATTATAGAGTCAAGTTTAGAAGTAGCAACAGAATTTGAGCACTTTTTCACCGATATACCAGTCTCCATAACTAAGGATTTAAATTCATCACCCTCGGCTGCCACTATATTATTAAGAGATAACGTCCCTATGTGTAGTAACGACTTTAATTTTGAACATATTCAAATCTCAGATGTAATAAAGGCATTTAAATCCATCAATGTCAAAAAAACTTCTGACCTCTGGGGAGTCTCTGTTCATGTCGTCAAATCCCTTATTGAAATCGTAGCACCTGAATTGGTAGTAATATTTAATCAATGTGTTGATTGTGGTGAGTTTCCTGATCTTATGAAACATAGTAAAGTAACTCCTTTATTCAAATACGGTAGCACTTCTGACCCCACTAATTTTAGACCTATATCTGTGCTACCAACGTTCAGCAAAATCTTTGAAAAAATAGTTTTATCGCAATTAATTAAGCACTTTAACGTAAACAATTTAATGCATAACAAGCAATTTGGTTTTACTCGGGGGCGCTCAACATCCGACGCTGGTGTCGAATTAATTAAACAAATATTTGATGCCTGGGAGGAATCACGAGATGCTTTAGGTATCTTCTGTGATTTGTCCAAGGCCTTCGACTGCGTTTGTCATGAAACATTGATCAGGAAGCTAGACCATTATGGAGTTAAAGGATCAGCGTTAAATTTACTGGAATCTTATTTACGCGGTAGAATACAAAGGGTTGATGTGAATGGACAGCGATCGCCGGGGTCATTGGTCTCCACGGGTGTACCACAGGGATCTATATTGGGGCCTTTCCTTTTCCTTATCTACATAAATGACTTGCCACATCTCATAGAGACCCACCATGACATAGTATTGTTTGCTGACGACACCTCACTTATTTTTAAAGTCAAACGACAGCAACAAGCTTGGAATGATGTAAACAATGCTATTTCGAAAGTAGTAAACTGGTTTAATATGAATAACTTAATGTTGAATGAGAAAAAAACTAAATGTATTAAATTTGTTACAAGTAACGTAAAACATCAACAGGCTAGTATATTTGTGAAAGGTGAGGAATTGGAAATAGTTGAAAGTACAGTCTTTCTTGGTATAACGCTAGACTCTAAGCTTCAGTGGGGTCCTCACATATCTAATCTCTCGAATAAACTGAGTTCTGCAGCTTTTGCAGTGAGCAAGATCCGTCAATTAACTGACGTCGATACAGCTCGGTTAGTATATTTTAGTTATTTTCATAGCATTATGTCGTATGGCATTTTATTATGGGGCAGTGCTGCCAATTCAGAGACTAACACTATTTTTGTTCTGCAGAAGAGGGCTATTCGAGCGATATATAAAATGAGCCCTAGAGACTCACTTAGAGATAAGTTTAAGGTTATTAATATAATGACATTGTATTCTCAATACATCTATGAGAATATTATGTATGTACATAAAAATATTATCAATTTTAGGAAAAATTGTGACATACATAATATTAATACTAGAAACAAACATAAGCTCGCAGTACCCGCCACTCGGCTCCATAAAATTAGGAAATCATTCATGGGTAATTGTGTAAGATTTTATAATAAACTTCCAGTAAATGTTACTGAATTTTCAGTCAACAAATTTAAGAATTTTGTAAAGCGTAAACTTATATCTAAAGCTTATTATAGTACACAAGACTACATGAATGATAAAACACCGTGGGAGTAATTTAGGATTTAATTATTAGTTTGTTAAAGTCATGACATTCAATTACGATAATTTACGCTTGGAGACCTTGTACATCTCCAAACGTGCATTATATAATGTTATTATTATATACCTATTCGGAGAGAAACCTTACTTCTCTACAAATTATTACTTATAAATGTTGTGACTTTTAGAGACTTTACATCTCTTGTTATTATTATTATATTTCAATTTGTTTAAAATCAATTTTATGTTTTTTTTTTAATGCATGTTAGTTGTAAGATGTACCATCATTGTTTGAAAAAATTATTCCCGCCAAGTTTCTTACCGGTTCTTCTTGGGTCAGCGGTGTAGGGTTCGAACCGGAAGTAATTTTCATATCTAGACGATTCAAAAGAGTTTGTTGCTATTCCAATTTGAATAAAGAATTATTTGACTTTGACTTTGACTTTGAAATCCAGTTTTGAACAGTATTAAAGCAATTACTGACATAAAAATCAGAAATAAAAAATATTTATTTATTTTAGGACACATAAAATATTAAATTTTTCAAAGGCATTGAGCACCGCTTTGGAGTTGAGATAAAATTACGAAACTTGGTATATTTTATCAACGTAATAGCTGTTACAAAATAAGAGGGTGCCCCATTAAAAAAAAAATTTTTTTATTTTTTTTATACAAACGTGGACCACCCTAGTATACATGTAGATTACCACCATTTCATTTTATTTTGTTTATTGGAGAAACAACAGAAGCAGTGACAAAACATGTAGTATACATATACAGTGGTAATTCATTAGGTGTACCTCCTTAAATGCTCCCACTAGGACACATACAGTTAATATATTATAAACTAAAACTAATACGGTAAACTAAACAAAAAGACCGCTACTACTCAGTTAACAAACAAAGTAAATCTAGTTAAGCTTATAAAATATTCTAACAATCTGTCTCAGCTAGTATATTCAGTATTTGTTTTTGGAAACGTAGTCCACCAGTATTAAAAATGTCTACTGACGTGAAGAACTGAAAATAATTTTAGGGGACATAATGGAAATTAATTTACAAATATTTAGCGCCATCTAGGTACAGTATTAAACGGCTTTTAGTTACGCGGCGGCGTTATATGCATTATGATGAATATTTCTATTCTTACTACTACTTCTACTTCTATTGTTACTTTGCAAGTATCGGTAACGTTGTTTTACTCGTTATGTTAGTGTCAGAGCGATAGAATATATTACATATCGAGTAAAATCTAACGTATCCTTTACTTTCCAACTCGTGCTACGGCTACGGTATGTAGCTCTTATGGCTTTATTCTACGGGGCACAGGGTACCATATTTTTTACAATTAAACGGTAATATTGAGATTATATTGATTTAAACTTTCACGATTATCACTCATATTTTAAAGACAAACGGGTCTTAATCGCGTAAACTAGACTCTGCCTGCGACCACGGGTGTAACGTCATGCCCGAAACGTCAGGATATAATTAAACGTAAGTTTACGCGATTAAGACCCGTTTGTCTTTAAAATATAATATTGAGATTATTGATCGTCTGTCCATCTTGTGGGCGGACGTCCTACACTGGGTTTACCAAACCACTCGACCACTTATAAAGATCGCCGGGACACGCTGACACACCTCCCCCCCTCTCCCCTCTCCTATTTGGTCTTTCCCCTAGCAGCTGAAGCAGGCATAGTATTTGTATTGTAAAATGTTTAACTTAACCGTATCGGTCCTGCCCCTCTCGTTTTTCTGCAATCAGGTTATCTACAAACAGCTAATTCCATTTGATAGACGTGACAATTTAACTTAATAATGATGTAGTTTAAGTTAGTTTAAAAGACTAGTGCTCTTATTTTAGCCAATCTAATAATAATGCGAAATATTTATTATGACAATCAAAATTAGTAATATTAGATTTTAGATAATTTAAAAGTGGACTTACGGATATTCGGAAAAACATACTTTAGGACTTCTATTTGTGTATGCATAAAAATAATTCGGCGAAACGATTATTATGCCATTCAACAATATGCCAAATGTTTCGGCCAAAACATTTTCTGCACAATGAACATTATGCGAAGAGACGGGCACCCGATGAAACAGTGTAATTATAAATTTAAGTTTATGCAACAGTGGTATAATAAGTAGGTGATTTAATAACAAGTAGGCTTCTTTTGACAAAAAACAAAAAGATTTTTTGTTCATTTGATAGGAAGAGCATGTAGTGATCCGGGTTCAATTGTATCATTCAATATAACTATAATTATGATTGTATACATAATTGAAGAAATTTGATTCTGAGTAAATAACAAAGTTTTCTTAAATGTAAAGGGCGATGCAAGGAAAGATCTACCCTCAATGTTACTTTTGTTATAAAGGGGGTTGCACACAACATTCACTACATCACTTGCTAATAAGGGGCCGTTTACACTATCCAGCGACGTAATACCCAAAACCGTTTTCCAACCGGGTGGCACTATCCGGGAATGAGGATTTTCTCGAAAACGAATGCCACTAGTTGGCGCCACTGAGCCGTAAGGTATCGCTAAGAAACAATTATAGCTAGCCCCAAAGAAAACTAACTAGAAAGTATTTTTGATTTTTATATAATTTTATTGACTCATACAAAATATTTAAACACGAAACTATAGGCATTCTGAGAATTTAGACAAGTTTCTGGACCTGACGCCTCAGTGCTGCCGCCCTGGTGAACGTCATTTCAGAAAACCCTCATTGTGTAACAGGCCTTAAAAGAAAAAATAAAACCAAGAGTACTGTCTCTTATGCTGGCAATAGTTCAACTTCTCTTAACGACAGGTGGCGCAAATAGATCTTATTTAATTGCTAACCGACTTCAAAAAAAGGAGGAGGTTCTCAATTCGACTGAATTTTTTTTTGTTGTATTTATGTTACCTGATATATCCGAGAATAGTGAACCGGTTCTAAAATTTATTTTTGTGATCGAACGTGTATTACCCCGAGATGGTCCCATTGGCACCAAGTTGGGGTCTGATGATGGGATCCTGGAGAAATCGAGGGATCTCTTCAAATGTTATAGGTAATTTTCATTCATTTACAAGAATTTGCATTCAGAAAGTAGGATTTGAGGAAACCAATGATGGAAACAAATCGGGGATCTTTGAGAAATCGGTTGGAGTCGGTTTTTTAAATTTTTAATTTGGTGATTATTACACTTCATCTCTAGATGGCGCTGATAACAATTTCCTTGTTCCAGTTACAATGGAGAAACTCCTGCGTTCCTGCCCAGACGTTGAGAACATCTACGTACTGATCCGGAGTAAAAAGGGAAAGGACCCAAAGACTAGGCTTAACGAGATATTGGACGATTTTGTAAGTATTTTTGACTTATAAGTATTAGTTGTTACTTACAAAGAACTACAGGAGGCCAAGTGATATGAGTCTCGCCAAGTGCCACGTTGTAATAAGAGATATACCTACTCAAATCCAGAATAGAGGGATTAATTGATAAATACTTACAAAGAACAAAATCCAAGTTCACCTACGTCCGAGATGGGATTCGAATCCACGTTTTCAGCTTTGGCGGCTCATTAATAAATTACAAGGCCACTCGGTTTTAGCACGAATCAAAATACCTATTTAGAAGAAAACTTTATTTTGTTCCACAGTAATTTAACGAACATAAAACCAAAGTTACAATCATTTAGAAACTACTGTGTCAAATCAAAGTTTAATGGCATTTATGGCAGCGTGCCCCCGTTGGCCGTGTGGTAACGGCAGTAAGAATACATTTGTCACCACCCCAACTCCTCCTCTGGGTGTCGTAACAGTCGACTAAGGGACTGAAGTGTCACTGATCATTATTTGATAAAAGATTGATGATGGGCAACAGCGTCATCATAGTGGACACATTACTGCGATCGCCAATTCGCATGCCCAGCGTGGCCATTATGGGCATTTACCTCCTAATGCGTCTATACGCATAGTTAATAGGAGAGGCCTACGTCCTGTAGTGGACTATCATAGGCTGATGATGATGGCAGCGTGCATGATAATTTTCTCCTTAAAATTTGCAGTATTTTTATAATTTTAAGAATGTTTTGCAACTATAGCCTTTCAAGTTTGAGAATGTTCTGTACATTGGTATTCTCAAACTTATCTCAAATCCTTGAACAGCTGTTCCAGAGAGCCCACCAGGAGAACCCTAAGGGCATCTTCAAGGTCCTCCCCATCGTTGGCGACATGGAGTTGCCGGGACTCGGCATCAGCGATGAGGACAGGAAAACACTTATCAGCAAGGTTAGATATAGACATAAATAAGGCTTGTTCCCGAAATAAAGTAGCCATTGCTGTATATTTCTTTTTTTTGTATGAGACCATACCCTTGTATGCGTGTCATTACAAAGAAGGGCTCTTTGCCTATCTTCTCGGACGCTGTGGATGATATTTATATCAATTTGTCCATAATTATTGACTTTTATTTAAACTTCTGGATTTAAGTAGTGTTTCTTCTTATTTTACCATTTTAGGGTCATTTAGTTTCCCTATGGGTCTTAACTAAATTACAATACCGATTCTATAATAAACTGTGAATCTCGTGTCTACAATTTTTATTAACTATTTCAAGTCTAACATTATTGAAATCGTCTCTGAAGTTCGCACTTTTTTGGGCCTGAACTTTTGCATTAAGCATTATCTGAAGTTATTTTGATTTTGACGACTTTTCAGTGAATGTTTTTGGATATTGTACCTATTCTTAAACATAAAACAGAAGAATCAATTTACAGTCCCATGGCTGTTAGAACTACATGGGACTATTGTGTAACAGTAGAGACTGATTTTACGATGGCTACTTTATTTCGTGAACAAGCTTTAGTACCCGGAAAATATAATTAAATCATTGATTATGTTGATCAATGGGAAAGGAATCTGAAACAAATATATAAGGTGTTTTCTAATTAGTTACCGATATGTAAGGGTCTCATATCGAAATTTTGAAAAAAAATCGCCTTTCCATGGTTCCATCGGGTGATCAACTTTTCATAGAAAGTGTTTTTTCGAGTTTTCGATATGAGTGCCATCAGTAAAATTATACCTTATCATGAACACATGCATACCCTAAGGTATCGGTAACTAATTTGAAAACACCCTGTATACTTAAGGATGTCAGTCATTTATATATCTATATTACAAATGCGTATACCGTATCCTTAAAAATGTTTATTTATGTCAACAACAACACATACTTATTTTTTTTAATAATTTAAAGCATAATGTAGGTAGAATATAGTCGTAACAATTTATAACTTCCAAATTGACATTAGAAATAACGGCCCTGGAAATGCAAGTATATGGCGGCTAGCTTATTTTATGATTATAACTCAATGTGTTATTACGAATTAATCTTT
>JALPQI010021683.1:0-22736 GCA_025490895.1 Thaumatotibia leucotreta
AAAACTATCAAATGATTAATTATTCAGTAAACTAGGGAGTGATGTCCATATTATTGCGCACAATGACGCACATTTGTCCGACCGATGATAAATACACAAATAACGCCCTTTCGTTCAAACCCGGAACCTCCAGCTACGTAGTCGACTCACCTGGTGCAGCGGCGCCGCGCCAGCCAGCCTCCGCTCGCGCTCATGGGCCGCATGCTGCCCGAGTATGGCCAGCGGGGCCGGCGTCGCAGGCCCGGGGCCGCCGCTCAGGGCTTCCAGTCGCGCGTCGGACAGTAGGGCTCCTAGCCAGGCGAGGCAGCGGCCGCCGAGCGCCACCCAGACTGCGCCGAGCCCTTGTTGCCTGGAATTGAAGATCGAAACCTCCAGCTACGTAGGTAGTACTCACCTGGTGCAGCGGCGCCGCGCCAGCCAGCCTCCGCTCTCGCTCATGGGCCGCATGCTGCCCGAGTATGGCCAGCGGGCCGGCGTCGCAGGCCCGGGGCCGCCGCTCAGGGCTTCCAGTCTCGCGTCGGACAGTAGGGCTCCTAGCCAGGCGAGGCAGCGGCCGCCGAGCGCCACCCAGACTGCGCCGAGCCCTTGTTGCCTGGAATTGAAGATCGAAACCTCCAGCTACGTAGGTAGTACTCACCTGGTGCAGCGGCGCCGCGCCAGCCAGCCTGCGCTCCCGTTCGTGGGCCGCATGCTGCCCGAGTATGGCCAGCGGGGCCGGCGTCGCAGGCCCGGGGCCGCCGCTCAGGGCTTCCAGTCTCGCGTCGGACAGTAGGGCTCCTAGCCAGGCGAGGCAGCGGGCCGCCGAGCGCCACCCAGACTGCGCCGAGCCCTTGTTGCCTGGAATTGAAGATCGAAACCTCCAGCTACGTAGGTAGTACTCACCTGGTGCAGCGGCGCCGCGCCAGCCAGCCTGCGCTCCCGCTC
Source organism: Thaumatotibia leucotreta (assembly GCA_025490895.1). NCBI lineage: Eukaryota > Metazoa > Arthropoda > Insecta > Lepidoptera > Tortricidae > Thaumatotibia > Thaumatotibia leucotreta. The sequence goes on from JALPQI010021683.1 coordinate 925, forward strand.
ATGGGCCGCATGCTGCCCGAGTATGGCCAGCGGGGCCGGCGTCGCAGGCCCGGGGCCGCCGCTCAGGGCTTCCAGTCTCGCGTCGGACAGTAGGGCTCCTAGCCAGGCGAGGTAGCGGCCGCCGAGCGCCACCCAGACTGCGCCGAGGCCTTGTTGCCTGGAATTGAAGATCGAAACCTCCAGCTACGTAGACGACTCACCTGGTGCAGCGGCGCCGCGCCAGCCAGCCTCCGCTCGCGTTCATGGGCCGCATGCTGCCCGAGTATGGCCAGCGGGGCCGGCGTCGCAGGCCCGGGGCCGCCGCTCAGGGCTTCCAGTCTCGCGTCGGACAGTAGGGCTCCTAGCCAGGCGAGGCAGCGGCCGCCGAGCGCCACCCAGACTGCGCCGAGGCCTTGTTGCCTGGAATTGAAGATAGGTTAGAATCGGACTACAGTGACGGAGACTATGACCATATATAACATGGACGTCTAACGGCAGCTCAAAAATGCCCCCAAAAGCAATTGTTCAATTGTACCAAGATGGGCAGGACATAGCGCTTTTCTTAACACCGCGCATATTTGGCTAATAAACATATTTTGATTTTGATTTTGATTTGATTTTGATTTCGGCGCAACATCTTTGACAAATGTTTATAGAATATAGCCAATCAAAACTTTGATTGGCTATATTCTATAAACTGAAACTGATGATGACAATCACAACTATTTTTAAATGGTGGTTTAAGTTTTTACAGATTGATAATATATTGACTTTCATTACCGTGATGCATTGAAGAGGGGGTGACACTTCTCAACTAAAATTGAGGACCGTTTTTGAAAGGCAATTTAATACAGCGTGTGGCTTCCATGTTTTATTTATTCGTAGTGACGGAGATAATTGAACCAATTAGTCCAATTATTATTACAATTAGTTGCCTATTGGTCATTTCTATACCTAGATATTTTTTCGGGCAGGAATGAGTGATTGAAAAAATTAAACATCGACACAATAGGCATGATGACTGGCAAGTCAAATCAGCATCTTTTTTCTAACTGTCAAAATGATCACCACTATGGAATTTTATATGAAATACTCAAAAGTGACGTCACGTTTCAGTACTGCCAAATGACCCACTCTTTTAAGCTCTTTTCAATTTATTAAATAGAAGTTCTGTACTAAAATTACTGCCATCTACATCTTAGTAGTAATTTCTTCGTGTATTATGTCGTGCATAATGTTAAATAATTTATTTTAACAATAGTCATCATCCCTATTGGGGCAATTACAATTGGTTGCCTATTAGTCATTTCTATACCTAGATATTTTTCTAGCAGGAATGAGAGATTGACCAAAACAAACATCGATATAATTGTTATCGATAACGTTTATGATAGCTGATAAATTAAAAAAAAATACATTATAACTTAAGAGACAAATTACAAGAATGCAATTTTAAAACGTTACTATATTTTTCTTATCTCTTCTAATTAATGGGTATCAAAAAAACAAAGAGTAATAAATTACGAGAGTTGTTTTTTTTTTACGTTATAGGAAGCAAGCGAGCAGACGTATTATCAAATCGCAAATATAATCGGATTCGAAAGTACTGTTGACACAACAGTGTGTAAGTAAATCTAGGATATATTCATAGTTATATTCATATAATTCATAATATAAGTGCAGACACAGACAATAGACTAATTAATCACTCACTACATCTATAAACAATTTTTGTGTCATTAGTTGTGTCAACAGTACTTTCCAATGCTATTCTGGTTCCGGTTTGATAATATCGCCTGATGGTAAGCGACCACCGTCGCCCATGAACACCCGTGATATTACACATGCGTCGCCGACCCATAAGATAGGAATACGCAATTTTCTTGAAGGTTTCAAAATCGTAACGTAACAAACAACTCTACTTTATGGGGCGGTCGCGCAATGCATGGCAACCTATGCTCTTCAATACAATCGTAACACTCACATCTTAGTCAGGTTGTAGGGCCGGGACTGGGTCTTGGCCGGGCTCTTGCCAGGCGTGGTCGCGACCATGGGCGCGCCGGCCAGCGCGTGGTGTAGCCCGCAGAGGAGCACCCAGGCGCCGATCATTAGGTGGTTTTGGTATACCTGGTGAATGGAGTGTGATATTAATAGGGTTTTCATCACACTTGCTGTCTAAGCGCGTCATTGCTTGCATGCATAACGGGAGTAATAGAAAAGTGAAATTCCCTAGGAACTAATAGAAATGTCAGTACGTCATTTAATAATGTTTTGTCTTAAAACTTATTTTTTTGTCGGCAAATGTGATGAAAAACATTGTATGCATCAAGGGAGGTAAGTACGGAATCACTAACGAGTGTTAGAAGCCCGACACCGTAGGCGGAGGGCTTTTAATTACTCGAGTTAGTATTCCGCTTACCGACCGTGTACCACAATTGTACCACGATGTACTATTAAACCATCGTGGGACAAGTGACCACTAAAATTCAGTGTGCAAAATGATATCAGTCAATTAGAAAATGAAAACTAAGGTAAAACAATAAGTTACAATAAATTAAATTAGATTTTTTTTATTATTCTACTAAATTACTAAATGGGTCAATCACTTTTTTTATGTCACTCGTTGCCATGGTTACGTTCTCCTGCTATTAAACTGTGAATATAAGGGTGACCACCCTTATATTCACAGTTTAATAGCATTAAAATTTACAAAACTTTGTATTTTTAATAGTTATGGGGCCCTTCCAAGGTTGGTCACCCACTGATCACGATAGTAGAGTTTGCAGTATACTTTCTTCTAACAAAGTATCCCACTGTTGTCCCCTGGGCGATGTGACAGAATAACAACATAAAAAAAGTGATTGACCCAAATATAGATTCACACATGGCAATTACTAAATATACAAATATGGCAAAATATCAAAGAGCCCTCTGCGCCTACAGCGTCGGGAACTTAGTGGAATCTCATACATAGTACGTAAATATTATGTAAAATTGCCGAAGCAAAAGTATGCCGTGTAATGACGGCAGTTAGAATACATTTGTCACCACTCCAACTCTTCCCGCGGATGTCGAAAGAGCCGACTGAGGGATTGAAGTGTCTCACCATTATTTGATAGATGATTGAAGGCAGAAGCTTCATCATAGTGGACCCATTACTGCGATCGCTAATCCGCTTGAACACGGTGGCGATAATTCTCATATACCTCCTAATGCGTCTATACGCATAGTTAATAGGAGAGGCGTACGCCCAGCAGTGGACTGAGAAAGGCTGATGATGTATGAACAATCCCGATACTAATGATCCCGGTAGTAATTTTACTAGCTCATCAGCTCATCAACCATGGAATGCCCTAGCTAGACTAGCGTGTTTTATAGCCCTTAACACAGGCATGATGAAAAAAGAGCCATACAAAATAATTATGATGTTAATCAGTAGGGAAATCAAGTGTATGTATAAAGAAGGAAAACGTATATCAACTTACATAGCCACCCGCTCTGGTGGACTCCCGGAAGGTCTCTCCAACGGTGTGGTACAGGCTAAGCGCGCTTTCGACAAGGGTCGCCGTTTGCTGTTCGCTCTCTTCGTCTTTCGGGTGTAGGGATGCCTGCGGAATTGAAAATGACTTATAAATCTTATAATATTTTATTTATTTAGGATTACCGACAGATAATACACTATACATGCTCTTAAATCTAGTTACAAAAGTCTTAAGTGATGCTTATCTAATCATAGGTAACCACAACTTACATAGGCTTTTACCAGTGAACTACATCTAAACATGCAATACTTAAAACTTATTAATACCTAATAAGTAATTCAATTAATGCAACAATGATTAATTAAATTACAATTGAAAAATAATGTTAGTTTTACTGCTTACTTTTGTATACAAAGAAAAGAAAAAACAGATTATTCGGTAACTGTTATAAAATAGTACGTATTTTAAAGTATTGTTATTTTTGGCTGTATTCTATACTAAACGATACCCAGTGTGCTAACATATTTTATCACTTTCCTTTTGAATTGCACTAGTGTATCATTAAATATATCCACTCCCGCTGAGCTTGATCCCACTCCCTATCGGCCGTGTTTTAAAACATCGCCACTCGTTTCGAATTTCATGTTCGCACTTGTGTCGTAATGTACTAATGTAGATGCTGTTCAGCTAGGGTAGGCAGTGCCTATTTGCCTATATGGTGTGCACGCCACTGATAGTGATCTGATCTTACCTGAGCGGTGGCAAAGAGCAGCCAAGCGGTTCTGACGTCACTCAGCGTGGCTATACGCTCGGCGGTGAACGGCTCGAGACACGGTAGCGAGAGCGCGAGCCGGCATACTAGGACCTCGTTCACTAGGACGTGTCTGTAGTATAGTGATCTGATCTTACCTGAGCGGTGGCACAGAGCAGCCAAGCGGTGCTGACGTCACTCAGCGTGGCTATACGCTCGGCGGTGAACGGCTCGAGACACGGTAGCGAGAGCGCGAGACGGCATACTAGGACCTCGTTCACTAGGAAGTGTCTGTAGTATGGTGATCTGATCTTACCTGAGCGGTGGCACAGAGCAGCCAAGCGGTGCTGACGTCACTCAGCGTGGCTATACGCTCGGCGGTGAACGGCTCGAGACACGGTAGCGAGAGCGCGAGCCGGCATACTAGGACCTCGTTCACTAGGAAGTGTCTGTAGTATGGTGATCTGATCTTACCTGAGCGGTGGCACAGAGCAGCCAAGCGGTGCTGACGTCACTCAGCGTGGCTATACGCTCGGCGGTGAACGGCTCGAGACACGGTAGCGAGAGCGCGAGCCGGCATACTAGGACCTCGTTCGCTAGGACGTGTCTGTAGTATGGTGATCTGATCTTACCTGAGCGGTGGCACAGAGCAGCCAAGCGGTGCTGACGTCACTCAGCGTGGCTATACGCTCGGCGGTGAACGGCTCGAGACATGGTAGCGAGAGCGCAAGCCGGCATACTAGGACCTCGTTCACTAGCAAGTGTCTGTAGTATGGTGATCTGATCTTACCTGAGCGGTGGCACAGAGCAGCCAAGCGGTGCTGACGTCACTCAGCGTGGCTATACGCTCGGCGGTGAACGGCTCGAGACATGGTAGCGAGAGCGCAAGCCGGCATACTAGGACCTCGTTCACTAGCAAGTGTCTGTAGTATGGTGATCTGATCTTACCTGAGCGGTGGCACAGAGCAGCCAAGCGGTGCTGACGTCACTCAGCGTGGCTATACGCTCGGCGGTGAACGGCTCGAGACATGGTAGCGAGAGCGCGAGCCGGCATACTAGGACCTCGTTCACTAGGACGTGTCTGTAGTATAGTGATCTGATCTTACCTGAGCGGTGGCACAGAGCAGCCAAGCGGTGCTGACGTCACTCAGCGTGGCTATACGCTCGGCGGTGAACGGCTCGAGACACGGTAGCGAGAGCGCGAGCCGGCATACTAGGACCTCGTTCACTAGGAAGTGTTGTCTGTGAAAATTAATTATATTGTAAAAAAAATCGCGTAAAACGTTAAAATATATCTGCGAATGTGTTTCATGATATGTGTAAAAGACGTTCAATAAATGCTATGGAAAGTTAGACATATGTCAAAATCATTCGAGCGAATTATTATACACCTTACACAAGCTTATTAAAAATTGATTTTGTGCATAATTTGTGCCACAAGTAGTACTGGAAACGAGATGCTTTGAAGGATATTTTTTCTAACAACACACTTGAGTTATTATTTATAGTTAATAAAACATTAAATACAAATAAATTCTTCGTATTCGCAGCAGAACCAAAGTAACCGATATAACTCTCCGAACCGCTACACTGAAGTGGCAGTGGGTGGGGCATATTGCAAATAGAACAGATGGCCGTTGGGGCGGAACGGTTCTCGAATGGCAGCCACGTACCGGAAGGTAGGCCCCCACAAGGTAGACTGATGTCCTGGTGACGGACGCCGGTCATTGTGGTAATCTTAAGGGGAGGCCCATGTTCTGCAGTGGACGTCTTTCGGCTGATGTGATGATGACGATGAAATTCTTCTTTTTGTAAGAAGTAAAGACCGAATGTCCGTCGCCGTGTGGTGACGGCAGTAAGAATACATTTGTCACCACCCCAACTCCTGCGGGTGTCGTAAGAGTCGACTAAGGGATTGAAGTGTCACTGACCACTATTTGATAAAAGATTGATGATGGGCAGCAGCGTCATCATAGTGGACATTACTGCGATCGCCAATCCGCTCGCCCAGCGTGGCGATTATGGGCATTTACCTCCTAATGCGTCTATACGCTTAATAGGAGAGGCCTACGTCCTGCAGTGGACTATCATAGGCTGATGATGATGAGTAAAGACCGAATTTCTCGCAGTACTCACAGGGAAGCATCAGAATTGAACTGCGGCGACACGGCCGTCTCCTTGGCTGTCTCCCAGCGGCTAAGGTATGGGCATTTACCTCCTAATGCGTCTATACGCTTAATAGGAGAGGCCTACGTCCTGCAGAGGACTATCATAGGCTGATGATGAAGACGATGATGAAACACCGAATTTCTCGCAGTACTCACAGGGAGGCATCAGAATTGAACTGCGGCGACACGGCCGTCTCCTTGGCTGTCTCCCAGCGGCTAAGGTATGGGCATTTACCTCCTAATGCGTCTATACGCTTAATAGGAGAGGCCTACGTCCTGCAGTGGACTATCATAGGCTGATGATGAAGACGATGATGAAACACCGAATTTCTCGCAGTACTCACAGGGAAGCATCAGAATTGAACTGCGGCGACACGGCCGTCTCCTTGGCTGTCTCCCAGCGGCTAAGGTATGGGCATTTACCTCCTAATGCGTCTAAACGCTTAATAGGAGAGGCCTACGTCCTGCAGTGGACTATCATAGGCTGATGATGATGAGTAAAGACCGAATTTCTGGCAGTACTCACAGGGAAGCATCAGAATTGAACTGCGGCGACACGGCCGTCTCCTTGGCTGTCTCCCAGCGGCTAAGATATGGGCATTTACCTCCTAATGCGTCTATACGCTTAATAGGAGAGGCCTACGTCCTGCAGTGGACTATCATAAGCTGATGATGATGAGTAAAGACCGAATTTCTCGCAGTACTCACAGGGAGGCATCAGAATTGAACTGCGGCGACAAGGCCGTCTCCTTGGCTGTCTCCCAACGGCTAAGGTATGGGCATTTACCTCCTAATGCGTCTATACGCTTAATAGGAGAGGCCTACGTCCTGCAGTGGACTATCATAGGCTGATGATGATGAGTAAAGGCCGAATTTCTGGCAGTACTCACAGGGAAGCATCAGAATTGAACTGCGGCGACACGGCCGTCTCCTTGGCTGTCTCCCAGCGGCTAAGGTATGGGCATTTACCTCCTAATGCGTCTATACGCATAGTTAATAGGAGAGGCCTACGTCCTGCAGTGGACTATCGTAGTAAAGACCGAATTTCTCGCAGTACTCACAGGGAAGCATCAGAATTGAACTGCGGCGACACGGCCGTCTCCTTGGCTGTCTCCCAGCGGCTAAGGTATGGGCATTTACCTCCTAATGCGTCTATACGCATAGTTAATAGGAGAGGCCTACGTCCTGCAGTAGACTATCATAGGCTGATGATGATGAGTAAAGACCGAATTTCTCGCAGTACTCACAGGGAGGCATCAGAATTGAACTGCGGCGACACGGCCGTCTCCTTGGCTGTCTCCCAGCGGCTAAGGTATGGGCATTTACCTCCTAATGCGTCTATACGCTTAATAGGAGAGGCCTACGTCCTGCAGTGGACTATCATAGTAAAGACCGAATTTCTGGCAGTACTCACAGGGAGGCATCAGAATTGAACTGCGGCGACACGGCCGTCTCCTTGGCTGTCTCCCAGCGGCTAAGGTACCGCTGCAGGCAGGGCAGCGCTGAGCACACTTTGAGGATCACCGACCCAGCGCGGAGCTCCATTAGGAGAGATGACGCCGTTGCGGACACCCATTTCTGTTGGGAAAATGGACTGGTTATTCCCAGGCATATTTAATTGTCTATCTAAAGTTTTGTGAATATTTTTCCATAATAATATTCCATGATCCATGATCATTTATAGGACATAAAAATAAAAGAGTCGCATTTTCTTGAACCTTAAGATAACGGCTATGAGGGTAAAATATAATATTCATACCTGCAGAAAACTTTACGTAGCCAATTGTAAGACAAGCAGAAGTCCTTATCTAATTAATGGGTATAAAAAGAGACTGCCACTTGTATTACAAGTTACAAGCTTTTATAAGACGGCAAAGCTTCATATTCGTAAAGTTAACTTAGGCCGGATTTTTACATCCCGAGATTTATGTATCCGTTAGTTAAAATGATCACTGTCTTTTTCTCATGTCATCAGTCAAAAAATGACAGAGCCAAAATTTATCAGACAGACACTGTTAATTTTGGATATTGAAAACTCAGCCCTTAGAATGATCAACAATGTAAAAATTAAAAAATAAACCAACTTCAACCGATATCTCCAAGATCCCCTCACCATAGCCCGACTTGGGGCCATCAGAACCATCTCGATTCATTTTGAAGTTAAAAAATTAATTAGTTGGCGTGATATTGAGTTATTCGTCTATTTGTCGTGCACATACCGATTTAGCTCTTCGAATCGCTAAACTGAAGTGGCAGTGGGCGGGGCACATTGCACGCGACTTTTGGAATATGTAGTATGTGTAGTAAAATTGGTTCGTTTACATTAGGACCTTCCAATAAGGTTCGTAGTCAGTTGTTCTAGTAGCGTCTGTATGGAACAGGGTATTGGAAACTTCGTCAGCCTCCGTAGCCTAGTTGGTAGTGACCCTGCCTACGAAGCTGGAGGTTCCGGGTTCGAATCCCGGCGTATTTATTTATCACAAATATTTGTTCCTTGGTCATGGCTGTCTATGTATTGAGGGGCGTAGTCAGTTGTTCTAGCAGCGTCTGTATGGAACAGGGTATTGGAGACTTGTTTCTCCTGGTACCTATAGGTCTCAAAGCTAACCTTCATATCAGGCGCGGGTTGTGCGTCTTTATACGCGTCCTAGACTGCCTGAGGCGGCAGTTCAGAGCTGCCGCTCTTGAGCGGCGTAGTCAGTTGTTCTAGCAACGCCTGTATGGAACAGGGTATTGGAGACTTGTTTCTCCTGGTACCTACAGGTCTCAAAGCTAACCTTCATATCAGGCGCGGGTTGTGCGTTTTTATCCGCGTCCTTGACTGCCTGAGGCGGCAGTTCAGAGCTGCTGCTCTTGAGCGGCGTAGTCAGTTGTTCTAGCAGCGTCTGTATGGAACAGGGTATTGGAGACTTGCTCCTCCGGGTACCTATAGCTCTCAAAGCTAACCTTCATATCAGGCGCGGGTTGTGCGTCTTTATACGCGTCCTAGACTGCCTGAGGCGGCAGTTCAGAGCTGCCGCTCTTCAGCAGCGTAGTCAGTTGTTCTAGCAACGCCTGTATGGAACAGGGTATTGGAGACTTGTTTCTCCGGGTACCTATAGGTCTCAAAGCTAACCTTCATATCAGGCGCGGGTTGCGCGTCTTTATCCGCGTCCTTGACTGCCTGAGGCGTCAGTTCAGAGCTGCCGCTCTTGAGCGGCGTAGTCAGTTGTTCTAGCAGCGTGTCTGTATGGAACAGGGTATTGGAGACTTGTTTCTCCGGGTACCTAAAGCAAAGCTAACCTTCATATCAGGCGCGGGTTGCGCGTCTTTATCCGCGTCCTTGACAGCCTGAGGCGGCAGTTCAGAGCTGCCGCTCTTCAGCAGCGTAGTCAGTTGTTCTAGCAACGCCTGTATGGAACAGGGTATTGGAGACTTGTTTCTCCTGGTACCTATAGCTCTCAAAGCTAACCTTCATATCAGGCGCGGGTTGCGCGTCTTTATCCGCGTCCTTGACAGCCTGAGGCGTCAGTTCAGAGCTGCCGCTCTTGAGCGGCGTAGTCAGTTGTTCTAGCAACGCCTGTATGGAACAGGGTATTGGAGACTTGTTTCTCCTGGTACCTATAGGTCTCAAAGCTAACCTTCATATCAGGCGCGGGTTGTGCGTCTTTATCCGCGTCCTTCACAGCCTGAGGCGGCAGTTCAGAGCTGCCGCTCTTGAGGGGCGTAGTCAGTTGTTCTAGTAGCGCGTCGGAACGGCGCTGTGTGTTGGACACCGCTTGCTTCTCGGCGGCCGTTGGTTGCGTCGTCGACGTTGTTGCGGCGTCTGGAATGTTGTTAGAATTGTAAAAAAAATTACACAATTAAGGCCTTAAAAGATCGCTTCAATTTAGTTACGAAAGTTAGTCATGCAAACTATATGGTATACTTTGTCCAACAACTTTTGGCAGTAGAAAAAGGAGGAGGATCTTTCATGGAACTCACAAATCTAAGTGAGAAATGTCCAAATACATCATCATCATCATCATCAGCCTATGATAGTCCACTGTTGGACGTAGGCCTCTCCTATTAACTATGCGTATAAACTAGCGTAACTGCGTATTAAGGAGGTAAATGTCCATAATCGCCACGCTGGGCAAGCGGATTGGCGATCGCAGTGATGTGTCCACTATGATGACGCTGCTGCCCATCATCATTTTTGTTTTCATGGTCAGTGACACTTCAATCCCTTAGTCGACTCTTACGACACCCGCAGGAGTTGGGGTGGTAAAAAATGTATTCTTACTGCCGTCACCACACGGCTGATCCAAATACGCACCAGGTATAATGACGTGGGCGGGTAGCTTGGCGCTCTTAAGCAGCGAGGTGAGGATGACGAGGTCGAGCTGCGGGTAGCCACCGCCCTCGATGCCGCAGAGACCCACGATGGGCAGCAGGAGCTGGGCGAAAACAGATTACAATTAGCTTTTACCCTTTGGAAGTCAGGGCTGACCGAACTGGAAGACCAGCAATCAATCGCCTATTTATTATTGCATGTGGAAATAGTTTAACGACTTTACAGCTGTTTATGGAAATGCAGGAGGTAGAAAATAGTTTACTAATTAAAAGAATAATAGTTTAGTAACAGACTTCTCCAAGATATCATCATCATACCCCGGCTTGGTTGAAAGATCATTTTTTGAGATAGTTTTATTAATAAAATACTTTCTTTATGTAGTGATGCATTCGAAATACCAAAAAAACTATTATTTTTTGAGGTTTGACCAAAACTCATGTAACATGTCTTGCTTCTTTTAGCCTCAGAGATATGCAGTTAAAAAAATGGTCCCTTTCCTCATAGCAGCTTGTATTTTAATAAAATAATCACTTACCTGCTTAACAGAGACATTGGTGGCAGCTGTGGTGGTGGAGTCCTCATAATTGAGGCCTGCCTCCGACAGTTTCTTGAGGATCTGACGTAGGATCACGCGGAACGCGTCGCGCGCTTGACCGAGCTGGTCGGGGGATACTGTGGAAAACATTTTTAATTTTCAAGTTTATGTTAGGATGACTAGTGAAGAACTTACAGTTGAAGATGCCCGCGAAAAGTGGAAGTATGACAATAGGAAAGCGGACCCTGGCAAAGGCCGCGATACGTCTAGTTAAAAGAAAAAGACACACATTATAGTCAGGCTAAAATGACTCAAAAATATATCTTAGTTCACCTTACTCCATTGGGTCCTAACCACATACGTTTATAAAATCTCGTGGTTATTTATTATGCATTATAAACAGTTAACAATAAAAACAAAGCCAAAAATATATAATATTATTACGATTTTCACAATTATTTAATTTATTTTTAATGTAGTTTTTACTAATGTAGTTGTATAAGTTATTTGTATCTAACAAACTATGGACCCCTTGATGTCTGAAAATAAATCGTTTTTATATTTATTACAAGAATTTAAATTGAATCTTCAAAGTGAAAGTAATACAGCTTTTCTCTACAAACATCCAAATTAGTACATTTTACAAGCTTTTATTTAGTTTCATGAGCATGTTAGGCTCAATCTTAATGGCTACTAAACGAAATACATACAAGATGTACAGTCTGTGTTAAAATTTTGTATCAAAAACATAAAAAAAAGTTAAAATACTCACGGTTGGTAGCATTGACTGTAATAAAGTGCGCTGACAAACACGCAAAGCACGTATAGAAGAGATCGTATCTTTCGGCATGGTTCTGAAACTCGTTCTCGCTGTTAACAAAATAATAATTATTAAAGGCCTGTTTCATCATTTCCTAATAAAATATATCTGTCAGATAAATGTTAGCGTTTTAACTGCTCGGATTCGTCATAGTCGTGCCCCGATTATTACCGCGACGGAAGGGCGAGTAACAACAACATTGACTAAGTATTAGACTGATTACATTTTACATTTACTTTTTTTGCTGGTGGTAGGACCTCGTGCAGGGTCCGCCCGGATAGCTACCACCTGGTCTGAGAACTCAGGTCTTACCTGGTCTGAGAACTCAGTTATCTACTTTCAACACATAAAAAACTCACTCTTAGAGTCATCGGTTGTAACCATACTTGCCGAGACGACAGTGACGAAATAAAAACGCAGAATATTCGTCCACCTATTACTTTGTTTTAAATTTGCCCATTGGAACAGGATAGTGATAATTTTATCTGACAAATATATTAATCGAAAGGTGATTAATGTTTAGATGCAGATGTGGCAAAAAAGGTCATAGCACAGATCCCTGTCAATTAGCTGCCTCTCTGTTGCTCTGTTGCCCACCGTTTGTCGAATCGCACGCAATTTTACCTTTTGTGTACGGAATGCTTACAAGGAAATGCTAATTCTTTGCTTTGGTATGGTAATACTTCAAATAATTCGCTTAGCGGTCAGACTTATACATAAATGTGCAAAAGTATAAAGCAACAAATTAAGTATGACATCATATTTCTCCTAATTTATAATTAATATGTAGCAGGGTCAAGTTAACCATAAATCAGAAAGACAAAATCACGAAATATTTGTATTATTAAAATACAATTTACTTGTTTATACTGAAGAAAATAGTACTAGAAAAAGTAAGATTGTACCATGTTGTGCAATTACGAGTATGAGCGTCATAATTGCACAACATGCAGCTACTTGTTCCATTGTTCTATTTTTTCATGAATATGTGAAAATGCATATCACTCAGGAACATATCCATTGTCATTTTAAGTTATAATTATATCATTGAAAAACACTGCTGAAAATATTTTAAAACAAAGTATACAAACAGTCAAGTACAAATATATGATGTAAAGTATTGTCTACAATAAATATGTTACAACATTCTTATTGTAGACAATACATTACACAGAATGAAAGTCCACTGGGTAAAAATATTGAGCATTTTTATATACACCTTAATTTACCTTTAACTGAACATGGCATAAAATATGTATTCAAGGTATAAACTTAAAATGTAATTGCAATAAACAGACAACAATCTCAGACAATAATAATTAAACCTATCAACAAAATGTACTCCGAAATAATCTTACATGGTATCCAAATAATAAATATTCATTTACCAGTGAGGTTTAGGGATTCAGAATAGGCTCATATGATTTTTTTTTTTGTAAATTAGTTCATATTTCAAAAGTACTAAGTAGTTGTACTACTTTACATCATTTGAAACTGGTATTGTTTGGAAAACATTTATTTTTAGGACACCTTGTATATAAAATTTAATTACCATTTAGCATTAGCAGACATCTATTACAGTCGCAAAGTGTGCCTGCTTTTTGATAGTAATTTTAATTTTCATATTAACAAGTCTTTACAATTTTAGAGCCATCCAGTTGCTTGCATGGAAACATCCAATTTTTTTTTTGCACAATTCAGTTATATTCAGATCAAAAACACATAATAATATGAAGGTGACTAGACTTACTGGCTTGCTAAGTTAGTTTAAGTTATGAATAAGTTAATATGTTAAGAGTATAAGTAAGTAATTTAAACATATATCAACACATGACGGTTGCATGGTGTAACATAATAAGGCAAGATAATTTTTAATTAAAATAACAACCTAATATAAGTGTCAAATTGGCTGTAATTCAAAAACCATTTAGGGCTGATTTTTCAATCGCCAAATAAACCTATCCGTTAGTTAAAATTATCACCATCCTTTTCTAAAATCATCAGTCAAAAAAGGACAGGACTAACAATACTAACATTTATTTGACAGGTACTGTTAACTGGGGATTGAAAAATCAGTCCTTACTCAACTTGTCAGGTTTTACCATGCAACCCTTAATATTTCTTTTCATAGTTATATCATCTCTCCTGTAGCTGATCACAACCAACATGTTTTAAAACACTGTTTTACTACACAAATTTTAGTATGTTCTTTATAATTACGATTCCACTTCAATGAGAGTTTAGTGTTAGCCAGTTTGAGATAAATATGCCTAGTGCTCTAAAAGTGATCCAAAATCACATTGCTTGTCACAATTTCTGTTTCTATTAATTGAAGGTTATCTTATTTCATCATCAGCAGTCTTAGTCCTTGTAGAGGGAATGTCTCAACATCTTAAAAGAGGGGTTAGACAGAGGGTAATTAAACCAATGAAGATTTTGGTAAATGCCCAGTTGGTAAATAACTGACATTGTTGAATGGAAATGGATACAGGAAAATGCCATGGCAATGCACTAGAAGATCAATGGTTGACTATGGTGTGCTATTTGACTATAAACTAGTATGAAAATAGCTCACCCCTACAGAGACATAATACTTGATGATATAGTGACTAACCAAGCTTATTTTTTTTACATTTATTAATATAATCGCCATCAAATATAGCAGAGCGGCCACTGTTCTTAAAAATATCTGAACACGCATTCTACTGCTATGACAATAGAGATTACACCAAGACTCTTCTGGATAAAACAGGATTGAGGCCAGATATATACTTCGCAGAAGAATGAAATCAGATTTTAAGCCTGTATACAGAGAAAATAATAGTACTTGTAGCGCAAAAACTAGTGTAAAAAACCGATTACGAAAAGCGGCTTATTGTTATTAGCTTCTTACGGGAAAGCCGTTCCACCCAAGAAAAAAATCGGCATGTTAAATATCGATCAACATCTTTCATTAACCTCAACGATAAGCCTTTAAACCTAGACCAAAACTCGCAGGAAGTTAGTATTAGTCCTAAACTTGCTGAATAATGGTAAGATGAATCAAAATTAGGACGGTAGAATGACATACAGACACGGACACTTACCTTTTGAGAATCGATTGTATTATTTCTGCAGCATCATTTTTATCGAAAAAAGGACCGTACAAAGCTGTTAAAATAGGTTTAACTGTTGTAGACCACTCGATATTTCCTCCCGAAGCGGCCATTATCGCACAAATATTTTCTTTTCCAACTCCTTTTTTACATTTGCTGGACGTATTTCTGTCACTTACTAATCTTACTATTCATTTCATCCGCTGTGAACTCTGTCAGAGTCTATGGTCACTTTACTGTCACAGATAAAACAAGCATTTGGCATAGCGTTGAGCGCAGATAAAGTAAAATGTCTATGGCGTTAGGCGTATCTAAGGCTGACCATACACAGTTTGAATCAGGCCTACTACCACGAAAATCTAAATTCGGAAATTTCGAGGATTTTTCTCTGTCACTCAAGCGAAGGCGTCATTAGTTAGAGTGAGAGAGACAAATCCTCGAAATTTACGAATTTCGTTTTTGGTGGTAGGGCCGCAGGACCTGGAATCCAGATTCTGGATTCATAATTACAACTAGTATCAATGCCTGTTAATAAATCTTTTATGGCTTATGAGTTAAGTATGTTTGTTTACCTTAATGTTTTATTTTGTGCTGTGTGTTTCCCAAATAAATGAATAAATAATTCATGGTTTTGGTTTGCATTCCGCGTTGCCCTGTTAGGTACATGTCTAAAAAAATCGATTAGTTAAATCTAGCTGTCTAAATTTAATGGTACCTCTATCACTATAACATAGGTCTATAGAAAGTAAAATATTAATAAAAAAGTGAATATTCTTGAATACCAGCCTATTCATTTGCAATTTTAGAAAATAAACCTGTGGCTCTAGTGAAAAAGGGTATATTCAGATAAAATTTTGCAGCTGACAGGCCAGCCTTACCTAGATTCATAATATTATCAATTCAAAATACATGGAAACGAATACAATAATGTAGTTAATATTATAATATATGTAATAATACTAATCTCTACACACATTCTGAAGTTTTCGAAGTGCATTATGAATAAAGCGTATGGAAACTATGATTATGGTTACGGACGCACCTCTGTCCATACATTATTATTGATTATTGGATTAATCTTGTTACCCAAGTCGCACTTTTGCGATTAAATGTATGGATAGGTGACTGAAGGATTTGTTCTAGTGTAGCTAGATTCATATTGTATTGTGAATTTGTAGGAAGTAGCAAATGAGGTGAGGGTTTCGTTTTCTATAGAGATAAAGAGTATAATTATTTACTAAATTCAAAAACGTATTTATTTCGAGACTTTTGTTAAACTGAGTGATCGGAATCTTTCAAAAATGTGGGAGGTAAGGTTATGGAATTCAGAGTATAAAATAAAATGACAAATCCAGATTCCGATTGTGTATAGCCAACCTTATGGCCGGCCTTATACATCCGGAATCAGAGTAAGTATTCATAATATTAATTCATATTCTGATTCCGGATCTTTAAGGCCGGCCTATAATAAAATTCGACCTTCCTCTACTGCGGCCCTACCACGAAAAACGAAATGCGTCAATTTCCAGGATTTGGGCGATTGTGCACCAGAATGAATTTTACTGTCCGGCAAACCGAGTTTTCATGGTCCGATATGGCATGAAAAAAACGCATGATTGGCTTGTGCACTTGTCCGTCTTTTTACTCGGAGGTGCGGCATAGTAGCATGAAAAAAACGGATGATTGGCTTGTAAAATCGGACTATCGAGGACGGTAAAAGTCAGTGCAATTCCGGACGCAATGCACAAGCATTAATACGTTTTTCATAGCTGTCATCTCGGATCGGAAAAATACTGTCCGGAATGGAAAAAGTAAAATGTCGGACGGTAAATACGTATATTATGTATATATACGTAAATTACGTATAGTGCACAAGCTACTATATACATTTAATGGCGTGTCATATCGGACCGTAAAAAACCGGACTACCGGACGGTAAAAGTCAGTGTAGTGCACAAACGCCCTTTGTCTCTCATTCTAATGTCGCCTTCGTTTGAGTGACAGAGAAAATTCTCTAAATTTACGAATCAGATATATCGTATGTTGACAGTTGTCCGACCGCGAACTTCCAAGTCCCGAAATTTCGGAGATTTGTCTCTGTCACACCAACGTAGCGTAGCCGTTATTAGTGACAGAGACAAATCCCCGAAATTTTCGAACTTCGGAGTATGGCAACTGTATTGAAGTTGGTTTGTAGTTTTACTAGTTTTGCTGCAGTTACACCAAATGCATCAGTTGCACCCTGGAACTGGGATGCAGATGAAATGCAGTTGGATTGTTCTGGCCCTATTTTTTTTTAACTAGTGTGTAACTTGGCCCAATGTAAGGTAAAAACTATATAATAATGACTAGATTATAATTAAAATAAATTTATTCATTTTCCCAATACATTTCACGCTAAAGATAATCTACAATACAACTAATCAAGTTTTTGTCAATATACTCTGCCATCTTCAAAACAAGTATATACAGCATGCATACACATATACAGCTTCTTTTAGGCTAGAGTTGATAATAAGGAATTAATATTCATATCGGGTTCTCTTAGTAGAACTTTCATCATCATCTGGTTTTTTCCTCAGCCGGTAACACTTTCATACGGACTCCACAGACCTCTGCTCCATGTAAAGTCTTTATTGCCTCATTCGCTGCTTCAACTGATGCATAACGGGCATACCCAACTGTCTTATTGGGCAAGGTGTAGACATTAATAAGGTCACCGAAGCGACAGAAAATATCACGCAGCACAGTCAGGGGCGGCGGCTGAGGCTTGCAAATCAAAAAGCACCGTTTTGCCACTTTGCTGTCTATGTCTGCCAAATCTTGAATTGGAGGCAGTTTTATGCTGCAATAATTTAAATCTGTGCTATCAGGGATACTTTGATTTGACATGCCTGCTGTAGCCATCTTGATCAACTTAGAAGCTTCTGCTATGGCTTCGGCCAACTGTGCCAAATCTGGAGAGCCCGACTTGGCCGTGGCATCCATGACATTTTTTAGATTACTCACAGCATCTGGTATGCTGTTGAACTTTTGTTCATGAGGTTCAAACTTTGAGTTGTCAGGTTTCACAAATATCTTCAAGCCGGGTGGATACTCAAACTTGTTAAGCTTGTCAACAGCGTAAGCTGCAGAGACAGGGTTGGAATATTGCACTGTGCCTTTACCAAAGTTCCTAACCAAGTCCACAAAGTACTGACACTTCACCATACCAGGCACAATGTCAAAAAACCTCTCTACATGCAATTGTGTGAGGTACGGGCAGCACATGAAGCTAATAGAAGTGTAACCTTCCGGTCGTACATTCATCATAGATACCAGGGAATGTCTCATGTTTGAGGATGACCGAGCCAAAGTGTTAATATTAGATTCAAATGTTGTTTCATGTCTTTTGTGGTGACCCTTAGGCATGGCAAAGATGGCTCTGTATTTCTTGTCGCATTGCTCGAATGCTGTGGCGGCTTCAGAAAACTTTCTGAACTTGACATAAGCAAATCCTTTAGATTCTCCGCTGGCTCTATCACGCTGAATGTTAATTGACTCAATTTCACCAAACTTGCAGAACTCTTCCTGCAAAACGTCTTCATTTGACGTTTTAGGTATGTTCAAGAACAGTCTCTTGTATTTTTCGTGGTCTTGGTCATCAGATTCAATGTCCGACCGGTTAGCGGCGACCATGACTTTAAGCGGGCGGCTAGCGTTTGGTAACACTTTGAAATTCATTTCTTCTAAAGCTCGCGCCGCTTCAGACGTTTTGTTGAATTTGATGTAGACGATACCTTTGGGCTCTCCAGTGTTGTGGTCGCGGGGCATTCTAATGTCTTCAATGTACCCAAATTTAGAGAAAGATTGCTGGAAATCATCCTCGCTCATTCTTCGTTCGCAAACTATAAACAACCTGGAATACGTTGGGTGGTCTTCTGATCCATCGTCACCTCGTCCATGTTTCCGCCTATGTTCCATTTTTAGTAAATTTGTTTCTTAATTTTGCTCTATTGGGGTAGTTTGCTAAAGTAAGTCAGACTAAAGTATAACCAGTAGACACAGGATCTCTAGTCTTCTAACTTAGCAAATTATCCATTACATTAACTATAGCACATATACTAACAATTTCTGATGTACCAAGAATAAGAGAAAGTATTCCTATTTATACACAAAACGCCACGCCATTCCGCATTTGCGGACTGATAGTTATAATATTTATATTGTATTGCCACTAAAAATGTCAAAGCGTTTCTATTGTCGATACGTAGAATGTTACCTGATCAAATTCATAAAAAACGAAAAACACGAGTATAATAGTGTAGTCCCGATTATACTCGTAATTTCTTGGCAAATTAACTGTCAATGTCAAACACAGAATTATATAACGTTTGACCATCTATCTGGCCTAGGTGCTTGGAACTTCGTACATTTCGAGGGGTTGACTCTGTCACCATTAGAGTGACGGAGACAAATGCGAAGTTCGCGGTAAAGCCGGTTCCTACGGGCGAAAATCACGTAAAACTTATACAAATGCGTATATCATAATGCATTCCTCCTTTGTTTTGGCCTGATTTAGCGAGTGGTTACTATACCATTTGAAGACTCAAATGGTATAGTAACCACTCGCTAAATCGTGCTGCTACTTAATAAAAAAAACGTCTGTTACTCGTACGTTAAAAATGAAACCACCCAGGTCAACTCAACTCTCCGTTGCTCCTTATTGAGAATATTGATTCATTGTGAAGAGATACTTGAAGAAGGATGGCTTGTACATTTGAGCTGGTACATATGCGAATGTTTGCTACTTGTAGAAAAGTGTCATAAATATAGATATATACCATACATTTTGTATCTTTTATAGTATGTAATAGTGCATGATCGATACTATCCGATGCCTTCGATAGGTCTAGAAATATTGTAGCTACTTTTTGTTTTTTATATGATGTTTGAATGACCTCATTCATAAGATACAAAGTAGCTGAAGTACGACCTTCCGATTCCTGATAAATATAGCACTAGTGTGCTATTTATCAATGACTTTTGATAATGGGAGTACGGTTGCAATTTGATTCCTAAGATAATTCCCTCAAGCAGTACACAGATGCGAGTCCTTTATTCACTTGGATAAGTTCTAGACGCTAGGTTTTTCTTAATAACATAAGACAGTAAATCGCCTACTTCGTACGATTGTGTTAGGTAGTATAATAGTTCACCGGTTGTGCCCTAAATTATTAAAATAATTGGTTTTAGATTTAGATATTTTGTTCTTCATGATTTCTTTCAAAGCTTTTGGATTTGTGTGAATCTATTTATTATACAAAGGTATGTGTTTGTTAGAGGCTTATAAAAGCAAATGTGCAAACACTCATCACACTAATTTGTTGAAGCAAACTGAACTAAAGTCCATAAATAAATAAACCATAATTAACCCTTTACCGCATATCGTGACAAATTTGGGACGCTCGATATTTTCAACTACTACACTATTTTAACACATTACCTATCTGTGTATCAACTTTACATTTAAATACTAGCTAGATGTATAAATTACCCATTAGGGTAGTTATTAAACATTGAATCTTTCGCAATGTTACAAAAAATGATTGTAGAGTAGAAAGTCAGTTGCAGAGATTCTGTGAACAGAGCAAGGCAGCCGTTTTTTGGACGCAGTTGTATTAAACATAAATCAAACTTTTGGTGAATTTATTGTTGTTAGTATACAGTGACATGAATCCCTAACATTTTTACGGCAGTCGACGTAAGTAATTATATTTACATTACATTAATTTATTTAATTAAATTTTGTTCCATGTTCGGAACATAATGCATTCACGGCTTTTTGAACTAAGACAAATGTGGCACAACATGCAGTATCTTCAAAGAATACTAATCTTCATATTTGGAACTGTATGCATGGGAGGTGTAGATCTTCTAGACGCGATGTTGGGATTTTACAGAATAAAAGTAAAGAGCAAAAAGTGGCACCAGAGGCTGTTTTTCCACTTAGTAGACCTAAATTGCTTCAATAGCTGGTTGTTGTGGAGGCGCAGCATGTCACAGAGAGGAGAAAATACATATATGCCTTTACTGGACTTAAAGCTGAATTTGGCAGAAGTTTTGATGGCCGAGGATACTAGAGTATTTACACTACACGTCGCGGCAGTATAAAATATTATTGTTAGAATATTAATTTTTTTTTTACGTTTTGGGGCAATAGGTAACTATACTGGTCATGACCTCATATTGTTCCAAATTTGTCTAGTATATGATTCTAGCCAAGATTGCATATTGTTCCAGATTTGCCCGCAATTGTTTTTCTAAAAATAAAGTAATTAAAAACATTTATTTGTTTTTTTTCATTATTTTTCTAAGCCTGTATTTCTCATTTATGATTACATATATTTTATTCAAACACATCAAAAATCCATGCGGTAAAGGGTTAAAAGTGCAGATCAAACATCACGTGAAGAGTTTTAAAGAAGTTTGTGTATTACTGAAATTACGGATTTTTGTATCGCTGGCAATCTTGACCATAGTGTCAATAAGTCGATAATATTTTTTTTTCGTTTTCATCATTCTGATTTAAGTTGGCTAACATGATCACTCATAATTATTCATACTAGAGTAGATTTGACCATAGACATCTATTATCTTTTATCTGTGGATTTTACCATATTTCCTA
>JALPQI010021684.1:0-23937 GCA_025490895.1 Thaumatotibia leucotreta
ATTCTGAAGTCAAAATGAACAGTGTTAGGTACGCGTTAGATTACAAAAATATTGAAGTATATGACAACAAATTACAGTCGCCATCAGACACATATATCGTAGGCCCCTATTCCACAAAACTTTACAAGCGTACAATTCTACAAAATTGTCAACTTTTTGTATGGGAATTTATACAATTTTGTAGAATTGTACGCTTGTAAAGTTCTGTGGTATAGGCCAGGATACTCGCAAACATGTGTTTTCTCATACGTATAAGTTGGGACCCTTTAAACGAAGCATGAAGAAGCATCCAGCGGGCCAGCTAGGCGGTGGCCAGTTACTGGCTGGTCTCCTGTTGCCGCTGCGATTTGGGCTCCACTTTTCACTTACGATCAGGTGGAGTGGAGCCTCTTTGTTGTGCCAATATAAAAAAAAGAAAAAAAAACATCTGAGCCCTTATTATCATGGCGTTAGAGCGCATGTTCAGATATTTTTGAACACCGTGGCCGCTCCGATATAATATATACTGATGGCGACTGTACGTGAAATCTTTGCATGCAACAAAGTCCATGACGTAACTAACACCTATACGTGCTGAAATCTAGGAAATAGGAGAATTCTTTTGAACACATCCTTTATCAAATTACTTATTTTTGAATTTCATTAGCATCACAGGTCTATGCAACGAATATTATTATACTTCATTTCAAATACCATGGCCCAATGCCACTTAAAAATTTGAAGTGGCATCGGGCCATGCTATTTGAAATGAAGTATACCTAACAGAAAGAGGAGAAAAACCCATATTCAGCAAATAAGTGATTATTATTTCAACCATAGATTCATCCATTCAAACTTACCTGATAGAGGCTCTTCCAAAGAAAGAGCTGTGAAACATTATGATGTCGGAATCCATGGGCCGGCGGTTCTGTTCCGTGGGGTGAATTGTGTCTAGTTCTACAGTTGGAGTAGATAATGGATATTTGCTTTGCGGTTCAATGACTGGAGATGGATAGCGGCCCCCGACAAGCCTGTAAATAAAATAAATGTAAAACAAATAACTTATGACATTTAGATGTCCGACCGAAGAATGCTGCCGAAAAAATTCCGCTGTTCAAGCACTATCGAATCGAAAAACATAATATGTAGTTGCCGATTTCTAAGAATTAATATTTGACAGTTTAAAAATGGGCCTTATAATATAGGAAGTGGTGGCGATGGAGACAGTGGGCTGCTGGGGAGCTGATGCAAAAAAAAATATACGGGACATCGGACGACGTCTCCGACAAAAAGGAGAGCATCCTCGCTCAGAGTCGTTCCTGGTGCAACGGCTGTCCATGGCTATTCAACGCGGAAACGCTGCGAGTGTTCTGGGCACTTTTGCACCGGTAACGACGATGGGCGGTTTATTTTCCTAATATAGTATTTTTAGTCTTTTTGTTTTTAAATTAGATTTAATTTTAATTTTAATTGATTGTGATTTTGAATATTAATTGTACCTTTTAATAGTTAAGTGAATATATTTTTATATAAGAAGTTAAGTCTATCGGAAAAGTGGTGAGTCTTACTTATACAGGGTGTAAGTCTAATACGGGCGAAGCTCTTAACGGGTGTTAGATTACAACATTATAAGTACATTCAAATAACTTTTACTTAAAATTAGAGCAACAAAATTTTCCATACAAAATAATCCGACACGCAATGTATAGCAACATACGCGAGTTAAACACTCGTTGACAGCTAATTTCAAAAGCAGATGACATAACTGCCATATCAACAATAACAAATGTTCGTACCTACATTGCTGCTCCGATAATCTTAAAAGAAATTTTGTGGGGTCATAATTAAGAGTAACTTAAAAACAAACTTGTAATTCATGATTACACTAATGAATCCCTTGCCTGGTTTAATTGATCACCCGTATTAGATTTACACACTGTATTAATAAGGATTTAATCTATAAATATTAATCTATAAATGTCAAAAGTTCATTGTAAGATCTTGCAGACTATGATATCAAAATTACATGTACTTATATTATAATCAATTCTAAAAACTTATTCTGACCGTACGCCTATGGAGCAAGAAGTTTCGTTATTTTATCCGGCAAAGAACTTGAGTGGACTTATTCTTTTATGTAACATTGCAGAAAAAAAGAATAATGAGGAAAGAAAAGAATCAAATTCAATCATCTTATACAATGGATATTATTGTGTCTTTTGCTTTTAAGGTCAATTTAAGATTGAATACTAATAATCTTAACTCTTTTCTTGTCAAATTAATGTACCATGAACCGTAGGTTTAAAATACTGACCTGAATTAAAAATATAATCGGTTTTCCCACTAAGCTAGGGTTGAGACGTGCATCGAAACAGGCGATCACATCACGCTCGCAATACCGCGTGTCGTACGCTCTCAAGTAGCCGTGGTCTTGCCCGTGGGTTAGAATCACCACACAAATGCAGCCGCAAGTCTTGAAGTCTCGTCTGCTGACTGAAATACAAAAAATGCACCAAAGTTTTATTAGTACGGTCAAATCGTACATTAAACTCGCAAAACATGTAGTAAAGCTGCATTTTTGGTATGTTATTTAGACACCATAGGGCAGTATAAAACCACATTTTGCAAGCAAAAAAAAGTTGTGCTAGCTGCATTATACGTGAAAAACTGTGAAATTTACTGTCTATTTTTAGTTTCTGATTTTTATAAAAAAAGCCTTACGTTTTTTGACAATATGTATCAGGTAACGTTTAAAGATGAATGAATTTGTAACAAGATGAGATAACATGCATTACCGTAGGTCTTTTAGTTTCAGAGATTCGAGACTTCAAATAGTACCCTGTTTTGTAAACTAGATAAAATGTTGAGTTTTGCTAACGTTTTTGGTTTAATATCGCCTTACCTAATTATGCTACGAAAAACATGAAATAATTATCTTATAGCGCAATTAATATTCTTTCATTTAAGGGTAAAATCAGGTCAGTAAACTTTCTAATTGAAACTAAAAACGCGAAATTCAAAAAGCAGGAGGTCCGCTATCTAAGTTTTCATACAAATGGCAAGTCGTGTTGCAAAGCTGCAATTTTTGTATATTATATAAGCTCTATAGGGATGTACGAAAATGCATATTACAAGAAAAAAAAAACAAGAATTTAGGTATAGGACGTAAAAAACTGAAAAAAAATCGGACTTTTTTTAGTTTTTGACGTTTAACTAAACAACTATAACTTTTTGATACTAATTGCTATAAAACTATGAAAGAATATTAAATTTGAAAGGATTTGAGCTACCTTGCATTACCCTAAATTATATAAATTTAGAGATACGACATTTCAAAATGTGCCCTTCATTAAGTTAAGAAAATAAATGCATGTTTTGAAGCCTCGTATACCCCCAACTATAAGATTTATAGTAATTGTTATCGGCTCAATTTGTTCCAAATTTAATGTAGTTATTATCTACAATTACTTTTTTTTCTTACCGCGAACGTTTTGCCAATATTTAGTGAATAGCTTTAACGTAACCTAAAATTTGTTTATGTTTTGATAAAAGGGCACTTTATGAAATGTCGTATCTCAAAATATATATAACTTACGGTGATGCAACGTAGCTCAAATCCTTTCAAATTTAATGTTCTTTTTTAGTTTTATAGCCATCAGTATCAAAAAGATAATAGATTTTTAGTTAAACGTCAAAAACTAAAAAAAGTGCGAATTTTTTTCCGTTTTTTACGTCCTATGCCCAAATTATTTTTTTGTTTTTCTTTTAATATGCATTTTCGTATATATCTATAAGGCCTTTATAATATACCAAAATTGCAGCTTTGCAACTCGACTTGCGATTTGTATGAAAAACTTAGATAGCGGGCCTCCTGCCTTTGGAATTTCGGGTTTATACTTTCAACTGCACAGTTCACTGACCTAAATTTATCCTTAAATTAAAGAATATTAAGTGCGCTATAAGGTCATTATTGCATGTTTTTCGTAGCATAATTAGGTGAGGCGATATTAAGTCGAAAACGTTAGCAAAACACAAAATTTTATCTAGTTTACAAAAAGGGGTACTTTTTAAAGTCTCGAATCTCTGAAACTTAAGACCTACGGTAATGCATGTTAGCTCAACTTGTTGGAAATTTATTAGTCTTTAAACGTTTATTGACATATGATATCAAAAAACGTAAGGTTTTTTAAATAAAAATCAGAAACTAAAAAATGGCCGTAAATTCCGCAGTTTTTCACGTACTACCCAGCTAGCACAACTTTTTTTTGCTTGCAAAATATGGTTTTATACTGTCCCATGGTGTCTAAACAACATACCAAAAATGCAGCGATACTACTTGATTTGCGAGTTTAGGGTAAAATTATGTACGATTTGACCGTACTATATGGACGAATTATTATAATTATCTCGTCGTCGTTCTATACGGCGTGTTAACATCATGGTGGCTTTTATTACAACTGAGGATTGTGCATTATTTTTGCCAAACCGGGAGAATTCTTTGAATATAATTCTAATTTGAAACGTACCGTAATACTACCCAACTATAGTCCAAAAGTTCCCAACTATGGTCCAAAACTTAGTCATATATCTTTGATTTAATGTAATTATTATATTATTGACGCAGTTGTTACACAAAATCTCCTCATTAATGATTAAAAAACTTAGGTAAAACAAAAAAAAAAGATTTCCATTGATGCTTAATTACGAGTTGAACTTGTGGACCATAGTTGTAGTAGTGGACTATAGTTGTATGGTTTTACGGTAATACATTTTCTAAGAAAAGTTTAGTGATGAACAATGTACTTCAAAGTGAATCGTTAATTAGCGCTTGATAATGACATTAATGACAGTCCGCAGATGGTCCGCAGCATAGACATATAAAATTGATAGACCGAGTCTATTTTATCTGTGGGTGACGCCGGCAATGCCTGTCAACGATCTTTGTTTGTGTATACTAGTGCACCTAAACCGCAAATAGTAAAAGTGATTAAAATAAAGCTTTTCATGTATATTTCTGTTCGATAAGTGCACGGAATGTGATAAAAGTGATGACTTGTGTGGTTCCAGGGTGTAAAAAACCGCCAGGGTTACCTGAATGAACAAAATAAAGACATTACGTTTCACCGGCAATTTAGTTTTGACTTGAATTTTAAGATTTCGACCCTTATTAAGGTACAAGTAACTGAAAATCTTATTCAATATTTGTTGTCGGATACATATGTGTAGTTTTGTGATTAAAACATTTGTATTTACATTCGTAATGTAATTATTAATAGTGGGATTCAAACATTTGTATCGCATAGTGTGGTACATAAGAGACCGATCGTGATATCGATAAATGTATTGATAGTCAACTCAAAAATGAATCGATGTTTTTAATGTCCAACAGGTTTCCACTGGACACTGAACAAAGGCTATTATGGGTCAAAAATATCAAAAAGGCAGACGACTGGTACCCTAAAGAGTATTCAAAAATATGCTCCGCACAATTTTAAGCTGTTGTTTCAGGCAAGGGTACGCGAATAAGTGATTACATTCTGACGTACTACCCACCATATTTGGTAATCATCCAATGTCATGTCAACCAGCAAGTAAATTAAATTTAGTTTAATAATGACGCTCATGTGATACTTGTGTAGACTGATTAATTTAATTATAAAGAAGCCATCATACCAAAATTGTTAGGTATGCTTTAAGGAATGATAAGTCCATAAAACATGTTATAATGAGAGTTTTCTGAAATCACCAGGGCACGAGCAGGTCCAGAAACTTGTCTAAATTCTATGTTTATAGTTTCTGGTTTAAATATTTTGTATGAGTTAAAAAAAATACATTAAAAAATTTAAACTTTATTAAAAAAAAAAAAAAACATTTACTTAGTCTTTCTTTGGGGCTAGATAATTGTTTCTTAGCGGCCTTACGGCTAAGTGGCGCCAACTAGTGGCATACGTTTTAGGAAACCCTCATTATGACATTTTAATTAAAGAAAATATTTCGTTAACTTTGTGATTTTATTTTTATCCTAAAATGTAGATTTTGAAATCACGATCGAAGAAGATCGTGATTTTGAGTAGGAAATAAGGTTTATTCCTACTGTATTCGCTACCTAATTTGGTTAAAATATTATTATTGACGATAAAAGTATACGATTGAAGACTGGACATCACTAATAGTAATGACATTTTATCTAGTCAGGTTGGTAGTATTGTTCAAGAAAATGGAGTCGTTGATGGAGTTCACGACCAAGTAGAGCTACTTTATTTGTCTCTTTTTCCTTATGGAATACGTCTTGAGATGGGGTGAAGGATGACAATAGTTTGTTCATGTATGTCTTAATACACGGAATCTTCCCTATATTTTATCTGTGGTCCGCAGCCACTCGCAGCGTTTGACAACTAAGCAAAACACGTGTTTACGTGTTACATTGCTCGTTCGAAGGAATTAAAATTAATTACGCAGTTAATTTATTGACAACTCTTAATATTTGAAAACGATTGCTAGTAATGTATATTATTACCCATTTTCATAAAAGGCTGGGTCATGGTAACACACTATATTTGAACAGCATACTTACATTGTCTCAATTGAATAAATAAATCATTCTGTTGCAGATCATGATGAGTGGTCACTTGAAATCTAAATTGCCTAAATGTATCTTCTAATGCAGCTACATCCAAAGCTGTACCTAGTCTTTTTCCTTCAGGGGTATTAAAGTTTTCATGATTGAATATAATCATATAATTCTTCTCGTATTTCTCTAATTCATATGTTGTTGAATCTACGTTTGATGATTCATTTTTAGAGTTAGACATACCGAATTCGTTAATCATCTTTATAATGTTTTCATCATACGTATTTCTTTTAATATGAAAATCTGGTATGTTTTTGCTGTCATAGTACTCGTTAGGGGTTAAATTAGTCAGTTTTGGGTTAAACATTAGTTTTTGGTTAATGATGACTTTTATGTTTCGGGCTTCGTTAACTGTCAGTTCCTTTTCAAGCCAAATATGTTCTTCATGTCTATCTGGTACTTTTCCCGAAGTTTCTCTTTGTAGTTTACCAAAGAAACGTTCATCAAAACAGTTTATAGCTAATTCACAATCAGGAGTTATTTCTTGAACTAAATCAGCCTTGGAGATAGTTTGGGTTTTAATAAATCCTAACCTGGAGTTAACATATAACATTTTTCCTGGAGCATAGAAATGGAACCCAAGCTTTTCTAACACAGCGTCTGATGAAGATTGTATATCATATGCACTCTTTGTTGTACGTCCTTTGTGTTCAAATTCCGGCGAAATTGCCTGTTCCCCATCAACCATGCTGTGCCATGATTGTAATTTCCTGGGATCATAGTGTTTTTTTTGGCGTCCTTGCAATGATTGAAAAATTCTTGAGTCCCTTCTGTTTAAGACAAGATCTTCCAAAGATGTATTTGGCTGTACACTTGTGTCCACATTAATCAATTCGGCCTTGTTTGATTTTATTGACTCACCCTCAGCATCACTATTGTAATCTTCGTTTGATCCATGGAAAGCCTCCATGTTCATATTGAAGACACTTATATTCCCCATCCAGCACGTAAACACAATTTAGTTTACTCGTGACAATGAGAACTCACATACCTATTAGAACAAGTAAGCACTAAAATCTAGATATTTTTTTTATAAATTGACATAAAATTAATGCATTAGCTACCCAAGCGATGCAAAACTAAACAACACAACACATGTATGCATTGCATCGAATACCAACGATCATTGAAAAGGATAAGATAAGGATTTCCGTCGAACAGTCAGTGGTGTGTTATTAGTTTATATTTATAAAACTAAATTATAAGAAACATTGATAGTGGATGATAAGATAATGTAGGTACAAAAACTTTTGCAGGGAATTACCTATGTATTTTAAAGAATGGTCTTTTGTAAAATACTGCTGAATACGCTTGTATTGTAGTTCGAAGGATATAAAATATTATTCATAACCATATTTTATTCAAATCACATAAATGGTACATGTATGTTCACAAGGCAGAAACTCGCTTGTACCTATAGTTTAAAGACGTGTTACATGTGTCTGAGCTAGGATTCAGATGAAATTTTAGATGAAAAATTCATGGTTGTTAAAAATGTTAACAATAAAAACAGTGAAAGTGCTTTGTGTTTACTACGCAGACATCACAGAAGTATTATCAATCTATGATGCATTTAAAGCGCAATGTTTATAGTATAAATACGAGTAATTAGGACAATGTCAATTGTATTGTGTTTTATTATTATCAAATATAAGTTTATTTCGTTAATGCAACTTAAACAGTTTATAAAATATGACTCTTTCAATGATGCCCTTATTATTTTACATTTGTAAGAATAATTCGAAATCAAAAGAAGATCGACGACTGATATTAACATGGATCGGATACCGGTTTTTTGTCCATACAATAGAACGATTCTAATTTTGTTCTTTTTCGTTCTTCGGTACCTATATAAATTATTTGTTAATGGAGTAATTAAAAATATTATGTTGTTCATTAAATAAAATAATGATTACTACATAAAGAGTGTAAGATATTTTGAAATCTCAATATTTAAATTTTTATTTTTTTTATTTCAAGTTTAAAAAAAAACCGGTTCCGTTCCCTGGATATTAAGCATACAGTATACCTCCGGCTTAAGATCTGCCAGTACACTACCAGAAAGAATGACTAAATCCGTCACAAGGGGGCGCTTGTTGTTCACTTTGCCTACTAGACCCTTTTCTAGGTAGGAAAAAGTGTTGTGTATATATATTAGGTACTTTGGCACGCCTCGATATCTTTGAAATTCAGTACGGTGATTGCCAGCCGATGACGTGGCAGTTTCCACACACGGTAATGGAAGCACAACGAAAGCCATTCAAATAGATTAAAATCTAAAGTGTGCGTTGGCTGGTTCAGATCCACAATTCACAAGCAAATTGGGGTTATTTTCCATTTTGCGTTTGAGTTTCCTTTTAAAAAGGGTTCAGGTACAACACGGAAATGAATTTAATAACGGGTTCATTAATCAAATATTTTTTTGTATCAGAAAAGTTATTAGCTTGTGATTTGATTCGATATACCTACATACAAAATTTGAAATTAGAACCGTTCTGTGGTTGGAATTGGAACTATGAGAAATTTGCTTAAGTCCAAATAACGGGAACAGCAAAAATGATAAATGATTTGAGCTTGATGCAGCTCAAAAGTTTATGTACGTAAAAAAATATCCAGTTAAGTACTTTAGTCATACCAAATATCGAAGTTAAAGGTTATCGATCATAAGAATTGTACCCTTAATTCAATTGACAAAAATATTTATGCAATCTTTTGTAAATTACAATACTCTGTTCAACAATTCTTGTCAGTAGAAAAAAGTGCCAAATTCATTAAAAATGTATGCGCGAAGAGTTGTCTGCGCCTGGAAAATTTAATTTACCGCCTTTTTTACCGGCAGGGATTGTTGGAATGAGTAAACATTATTTTTTTTATTTTCATAACTGTACAATTAATACAGGTATACAAATTTAATCTTACTAACCTAACCTATATCTAAGATTGGCCCTTGTAGCATTGTACCGAGGAATCTGGCGGCATTTCCATGCGTTGTGCGAGGAATTCGCCAGCTTTTCAGTCTTCAGATTACGTGTGAAACAGACGTTTCGCTATTCCAGCACACAATTTGCGTGCGCTGGAGCCCCATGAACCTAAAGTTATATTTTGTATCTCAATTTTGAGAGATATATTACTATTGACTTGATCAGTTCGAAACTTGCAAGAAAAACATTGACCATAACTCAACATAACCATAACATTCATTCAAGTTCATCACTGATTTGTATCGTCGTGCTTACGAACCATGCCATTCATAAGCGACCAGGGAAGTCAGATGTCCCATTTTGATTAAGAGTTGGTATTGATTTATACGAATAACATGCTTTTCTACTGTTATGAAAGTTTTTAGGTCAAGTTCTTATTTTTATGCTCATTTACGCATCAGAATTTATTCAAATACATTCACAGGCAATTAATTCAGGTCAGGTTGAATTTTTCATAGAAGATGATGGGAACAAGCTGATAACAAATATTTTTTAAATATTTATGGTACAAGTGTAAGTGGAACCATTTTTAACATCAGATTGTATTGGAATTTACCTGAATTTTTCACACAATCCAAGACAGAACTTCGTCCGATGACTCTGTAGGTATAGAAATATAAATAAAAAAGACTCATATTACGACGATACATTTTAGGTGTTTTTAAAACTTTCTACACTTTTGTCTTTACAAACCAATCTAACGACAATTTTAATGTTTTTTTGGATTGAATGAGAAATTCAGGGAAAAGATCAAAGATAATAAAACCAAATACAAGGGGTTTCCTCAGTCACTATTATTACTGGCTCGCACTCATCGTATGTATGTCGCACTCATACTGAAAAACTTTTAGAAAGCGACTAATGCTAAAATCGTGAAAAAAAAAACTCTTTCCCATATCAAATGTCGAGATCACGTAACCCATTTGTATGAAAAAATGCTTGGACGAATACAAGCCGATAGGTGGCTTCTGGTTCTTAAAAATTATGTGGTCAAAACCTAATTTGTATGATCCAGGGTGCTTAGCCAAGTTGCCAATCGCTGACGCTTAATCGTCAATGAAAGGCTGCTAACTGTCTTTGTCGCACTAATATGAATGAGTGACAGAGAGGGAAAACTACGATACGCTGCTAAGCGTTAGCGATTGGCAACTTGGCTAAGCATCCAGAACCGTTAACTTTCGCAATGTCCAAAGGAACGACGCTCGTTTCGCGAACGCTATAATGACTCAACTACATTAATAAGTTAATAAGTCATAATCTATTATATTCCAGGTAAAGACATAACACACAAGCTATACTCAGTAAGCGAAGGTCTGGGCGCGGGAGGCGCGGACCGCGACGCAGGGACCGCGCATTTGACGCGGTCTGCCAGTGTGGACGCAGTTCACGAAGGCACAAGAGGACGCCTGCGCAGCCTTGCATGGCGTACGCGATCTACCAGCAAAAGTAAGTGGCAGCTCTTTATGCTTTGCACGTTCTATTAAAAAACACTAACCCCACAAGCACTTAGTGATGGCGCTTGTGTAGCCTTGCGTGGCGTAAGCGATCTACCTGCAAAAGTGTAACGCAGTTTTTTAATGTCGTAATGCATAGGTAGATAGGTAGATACACGTTCCTTACAAATACCAGCAATTACCTCCAGCACATAGTGAGTGAAGGTGTACGTATGTTATGTACCTACTGTCGGGACAGCGGATTCGACACGGTCCTGCGTGAGCGATCTACCAGCGAAATTCAGTAGCAGTTTTTTATGCCATATCGTAGTCCGTTCTTACTTCCCATGTCCAATTTGGACTTCTCTTTATCATCATTTCAACGAGTAAACTCTAGTCGATGTAGCTTAACTATGAAGTACGTATTAGATTTCTCCAAATACTTTTACTTAAAACCTTCCTTGACTTCCCTGTACGATATGACTGTTACCTTATGCTTTGTTTTCTATAGCTTATCCTTTCCTTTTTTCGCTTGCCTTCAATCTATCCTTATATATTATGCCTTATATATTTCTATCCCTATATATGTCGCTTATGAAATCATCGTATTGTAAAAGATGCCCGATCATTCGTCCCCAGCACCGTTCTTAAAGTATACAGTATTGTCCTGCATTCTGTTACTCTAGACTTCTACAGTAGAATAAAACAAATAATGAATCCAATCTCCAATTCCAGGCACCTCATATTGGCAGCCAATGGTGGCGCGCCAGTTTCTCCGCCAATCGCCGTTCGGGCGCGGCGTGCCCCGGCTCCTAGCGCAGGCGTCGTCCGCCAGCCTGCAGCCGCGCGCGCGCAGCCCGCCGCGCCGCGCCGCCTCGTTCCGCCGCGGAAGGGAAGTCAAGTTCGCCGAACACGAGACCGTGTGACAAGGGCCGCGGCCCCAGCAGGTATGAACAGAACAGACGTCAGGAGACGTACAAACTCTGCCTCCCACCGAAAGCTCCGGTACCGCAGAGTTACCTTCGCGTGTTTGATCTCATTCACACAAGCCTGTTCGTTCCACCATGGGATGGAAGTCAAGTCGCCGAACACGAGACCGTGTGACAAGGGCCGCGGTCCCAGCAGGTGTGTACAACAGACGTCAGCAGACGTACAAACTCTGCCTCCCACCGAAAGCTCCGGTACCGCACAGTTATCTTCGCATGTTCTATCTCACTATCCTGTTCGTTCCACCACGGGATGGAAGTCAAGTCGCCGAACACGAGACCGTGTGACAAGGGCCGCGGCCCCAGCAGGTACGAACAGAACAGACGTCAGCAGACGTACAAACTCTGCCTCCCACCGAAAGCTCCGGTACCGCACAGTTACCTTCGCGTGTTTGATCTCACTCACACAAGCCTGTTCGTTCCACCACGGGATGGAAGTCTAGTCGCCGAACATGAGACCGTGTGACAAGGGCCGCGGCCCCAGCAGGTATGAACAGAACAGACGTCAGCAGACGTGCAAACTCTGCCTCCCACCGAAAGCTCCGGTACCGCACAGTTACCTTCGCGGGTTTGATCTCACTCACACAAGCCTGTTCGTTCCACCACGGGATGGAAGTCAAGTCGCCGAACACGAGACCGTGTGACAAGGGCCGCGGCCCCAGCAGGTATGAACAGAACAGACGTCAGGAGACGTACAAACTCTGCCTCCCACCCAAAGCTCCGGTACCGCACAGTTACCTTCGCGTATTCTATCTCACTATCCTGTTCGTTCCACCACGGGATGGAAGTCAAGGGCCGCGGCCTCGGACAGAACAAAAAGACATCATGGTTATCTTTGTCCAATGCTACATTCTGCCTACCGACGAAGTGCTCTGGTGACCGGTTAGCCTGGCATGTCATATCTCACTCACAGAAGCATGGCGCATCATCAGCCTTTTCTGTACACTGGTAGATTAAAGAATAGTAAATAGTACTAAGCCGTGTGGTGACGGCAATAAGAATACATTTGTCGCCACCCCAACTCCTCCTGCGGGTGTCGTAAGTGTCGAGTAAGGGATTGAAGTGTCACTGATCATTATTTGATAAAAAAATTATGATGGGCAGCAGCGTCATCATAGTGAACACATTACTGCGATCGCCAAACCGCTTGCCCAGCGTGACGATTACGGGTATTTACCTCCTAATGCGTTTATACGCATAGTTAATAGGAGAGGCCTACGTCCAGCGGTGGACTATCATAGGCTGATGGATGGATGGATGGAAATAGTACTCATCCCTCCCGCACCGGTGATTGCACAATTGCATTGGCACTGACACATGTATACGCGCATGTACAACATGACCTTAGACTATGGAAGTACCAACGCGTTTGTTTCATACATTTTGTTGCCACTGTCTGAGATGTGGCTGGACGCAGGTCACACCTATTAACTACAGACGCATTAGGAGGTCCATGATCGTATTACCATTCGTTTACAAAAGATTGATGATGGGCAGCAGCATCATAATGGACACATTACTGCGATCCCCAACCCGTTTACCCAGCGTGGAGTTTATGGGCATCACCTCCTAATGCGTCCATACGGATTAGTAATAGAAGAAACCTGCTATGCTATTCTCTTATTCACACATTCGACGCTGCGTTCGTCAACGAGCTCGATGTCGAGACAGCCTTGTCTAAAATCTTAGCTGTTTTATTTGACATTAGGAATCGAGGCTGTGAGTGAGGTTGCGGGCGAGTTCTTCGCTGTTTTTCGTTAGAGAATACGAAGATCATACATTAAACGTCAAACTCTCGACGCAGTGTAGTTCCAGCTCACGCCGCATTCGTCGCCAAGCACTAGTGCCGTTTAAAGTACATTAGTGAATACCATTTTTAGGCTCGATGCTGCCGCAGCGCTGTCACAGCGCTGACAGCAAGGCGGTTTCCTTAGTGAATAACACTGCTGGACGTTTCCATAAAAATCCTGGAATCCTGATTCTTCTAGATCTAGACGTGTTTGGGCTAATTCGTATCAGAATCACGAGCTGATTTGATCAAGATAATAAAAAAATGGTGGAGGTGGACTGATGACCTGGTGAAGGTCGCAGGAGTCCGTTGGATGCGGGTGGCGCAGGACCGGTCATTGTGGCAATCTTTGGGGAGGCCTATGTTCAGCAGTGGACGTCTAGCTAATTCGTATCAGAATCATGAGCTGATTTGATCAAGATAATAAAAAAAAGGTGGAGGTGGACTGATGACCTTCGCTATTCGACGATTCGCTATTTTAACCCCCTACTCTACGAAATTCGTAGAGTGGGGGATAGAATAGTGAGTGCTCGTTGGGTCTGAATGCATCTTTACTTGACGTTCGTAGTATTATCAAACCGAAATCAGAAAGGGATTGAGAAGTACTGTTGACACAACAAATGACACAACATTTACCAAGAAAACAGTTGTTTACAGATGTAATTAGTGATTATTTAATCTATTGTCTGTGAGTCTCTGCACATACACTAGGAAATACATAATAATTATAGCTATGAATATATCCTAGATTGGCTTATACACTGTTGTGTCAACAGTACTTTCGAATCCCATTCTAATCCCGGTTCGATTAAATGCATACTAGAAACGTGACGTAATGGAATGTTTTTTGGGACTTAATTTTTTATTATCGAGATTGAATCAGCTCGTGATTCTAATTCGAATGAGCCCACGTCTCGATGTGGAAGAATCAGGTTTTCAGGATCTTTTTGGGAAAAAGCCCACCTACGGCCAGCTGTGGACTGAGGAAGGCTGATGTGATGATTTCTAATATAATGCACATATGATTTGCACGGCCATGACAGGGCCGGCCTGATATATATTACCTTTGTTTGCTGTGTTGTCTTTCATTTTGAATGTAATTATTATTGTTTATTTATTTGTATTGTGCTGCTTCACGCGATGGCCTCATCGGAAGACCAGCGCTGGCACTCGCTAGCAAAATGCTGAGATGAGGCCATTTCGTAGCTTACACGTTCTTATTTGTATAATATTTATTTTTTCGTCTCTGTATTTTGTGTGTGCTACGAATAAAGTTATTTCTATTTCTATAATCCTCAGGAGCTGGAGCCGCTGGTTGCGCACCCCTCGCCCTCCGCTACGCGCCCCTGACCGGCGCACGAGCGAACGACTTACACCACGGACTTTTAAAGGAACAGTGGATGTGAGAGTACCCGGAAACCTATTCGTTTAGTTTCATATAGCTCTTCCTAAAACGCATACAAGCCCACACTAGTACGGTTTTATGTTCTTTTGATGTTGAGATAGAGGCTTAAAAGCGTACTATGTGGAGTTCCCAGATATAAGAATTATTTATTGAACGACTGATCCTTATGTGAGCTTTTCGAAAAAACCCTGTTTTTCATTTTAAGATTTGCGATATGTAATGACCTAATCCAAAATTTTGTAAATTGGCATTTTGAGCTTTTATAAATTTTTAAATACTGCTTAACTAAAATTCCAACATTTTGGATAAGGGCTTTACACTCGTATAATTCTATCGGTGCGATGTGTCTAAAATAGGGCAACATTTTCAGATCTGGTAAAGAGAAGCTTCGTTTTTTAGAAAAGCGCACATACTGTATTTAATGTTGGCTAAGGATGCAAGATGTTTAAAGACATACTAAATAACCTATTTTAGAGACGGAAAGCTGCCCTCTAGTTATTTGTTTAACAGCGATCCCTGCCTTCGAATGTTTCATAGTTACTGATACTGTTATTAATTGATTGATCAAAATATTCATATTACATTATTACAAAGAGCTTCCTGTGGCAACCGACTGTCATATACCTTAGTGTAAAGCTGATTCGTTCGCTCGATGCCCGGTGTGACATGTTTAGTACATCGAAATAAAATAAGTTGTGAATAGTAACATGAAAGTATCATCAAATATAAAAAAAAGTGTTATGCCAAACGTGTATATTCATATTGTTTTCAACAATAAGAAAGTCAGAATGTCACAATTTGCCAAGATCACTTATAATTATCGCTATTTTTTTTTATTGTTCATTGTAAGGAACAAAACAAAGGCATAAACAACCCGATATCGACGTCAGAATGACGAATCACGTAAATTTTCGTTCAGTATAATCATTCCTGTATTATTTTTAAAACTAGTCCAGGCAACCTTAGGTTACCCATGAACAAAGTCAAAGTGACGCTATAATTCATATCGTAAGACGTCCTTTGCTAGGGCATCAATTGGTTAAGTGCACCTAGATATCCAGTCTTTCCCGTTATTCCGACTCAACACTTTAAATTCCACGGATGCGATAGCGCAAAAAAATTCAAAGAAAACGACTATGTTAAAAATGCTGTAAATGGTTTTTCCAAATATTCATATTTTTCTGAAGTACGACCTTTCGGTTTTAGAACTGGCTAGCATAAGCTTGGTTTCTCATTTTATTTGAGAAGAACAAGTGTTCGTTACTCTTCCATGCTTATTGTATTTCGATGGTTTAGTGATCTCTAGTGATACTTGCGTTTGTTAGACGAGTGCGTCTGTGTGTGTTAGAATAAGCTAATGTAAACGTGTATTTAAGTTACGTTGCCACCCCAAAGCACCCTGAATATTATGAATAATATAAAACAGAGCAAAATAACACCTATAGAATAATATAACTATGTAAATTAATATAATTTTCTAGAAATTGATAATAATTCAAGTGGAATTCTAAAAGTATTAATAAAATCATTGTTTATTAGTATTAAGACGTTAAATCGTGATAAAGTTAAAGTTAATACAAGGATTTATATTCGGAATAGGTAATTAAGGTTAATACTACGATTACCTATTTGTTTATTGAAGAGTTATATTTTCGTGCTCCTAACAATTATGAAGCATTTTTAATTTCGACCTAAAGAAGTGTGGCCACTTCTTTAGTTGGTTGAAAACTTATAATATTAAGTATCTTGCTTCGTAAAAAAACTGCTTCCTCTTCACACTCTTCCAGGACTTTTTTTGTTAGCTCCCATTTTTATTGAATGTAATTGGAGTGAATTTACAACGAATACGATGAGTCAATAACTTACCTATACTACCTGTCTATTTATGAAGTACTGAATCTGAGCGTTTGCGATTACTATTATTACGCGATTAATATTACAGAAATCATTCAATACACCAAAAATGCGACTTCATAGGGTTGCGCAACATAGTGTCTACATATAAATGTATAACACCAGCCTATACGCTATATGTATACGACATTTTTTTGTACAATATGTGTAGTGGTATGGAACTAACTG
This sequence comes from Thaumatotibia leucotreta, assembly GCA_025490895.1. NCBI lineage: Eukaryota > Metazoa > Arthropoda > Insecta > Lepidoptera > Tortricidae > Thaumatotibia > Thaumatotibia leucotreta. The sequence goes on from JALPQI010021684.1 coordinate 17,287, forward strand.
CTATATGTATTATACAACTGTACACGTTGATGTATACAATTACATTTTCCATAGAAGAGATGACACATAATTATATAGTATTCAATCGCAGACGCTCTCGCTATTGTATTGTTAAGTTCCTTACCCCATTTTATATTGAAAATATCTTTGAGTATATTGCCGATTAGTATAAATAATGACCGCAATTAGGATACAATAGGTAAATTGTTTTGAAGATATTTTGTGCACGTACAGAAATATCTCTCACTACTACATAATTTTTAATGAAACTGTAATTTTAACTACTACATAAATGCTTATACAAACTTTTCTGACCGAGATTTTCTGAAATAAGCTATAGTACCTACATTAAAGTGAAACGGTTGCCCTGCGACTAAAAAAAAAACCATCATGATTTATTTGTATATCTGCGTAAAAATAACATATTTTTTTAACTTTCGAAAGTTGTGTGACAAAATGATAAGCAAAATTAAGCAGTTTAAATAACGTGTCAAAGATCTAGTTATTCTATAATTTAATCTACTCAAGCTTTATCACTTTATCAGACGGACGTGGCAATGTTAGATCTTACTGTTTAGGTGTCAAGACGAGATTAACTTAATATCGTTGTGGTGTCGTTGTTGTTAGCGCTTCAACTCACTTTTGTGAATACATCGATAATTGTTGAAGTAACTATAACGTACTTACGCAGAGTTGCCTGATAGGACTAACATTCTCCGACTTGAAAGGAACAGTGATTTACGTGTCATTCTGCCCAACAGAACCACCTTGTCTTTAATGAAAATAAACATATCAGAATTTATCTACAGGATACCTATACGAGTAGGTATACATCATTCTACGACCATGTTTTAGAAATCTATATACCTCGTTTTTATGTTGTAAAGCTGATGAAAGGATACCTCCCAGGAAAACCACCATAGTCTCTTTCTTGCCACCTACTTATGGCATAAGTCTTATACTTTTTAGATCAAAATGTAAAGTTTGTACAATTATGTCGACATACTGCAGATAAATTCTGGTGCGTTTAGTTTTTTAAAGACGAAGTGGTCCTGTTTTAAAGCAAGACGTCGATTTTGTACCAAAAAACTGCATAATTATAGCTTGTTCTTAAAATCCATGTCATGCACAGGCAACCGATTGAAACTCTATGACAATCGACACCTGTGTCAAAGTGATGATATAAATCAAAAATCGAAATTTTGACATGGTTTGGATTTAGTTGAGTTTGGTGTTCAATGTTTTTCAGCCAGACAATGCTTGGCCATGTGGCGTTAGTTCATTAAATCTTTAGGTACATAACGTATCTTAAGTTATATTTATTAGTTAACAGCCAAACATTGAACCATTTTTGACGAATCGGCTGAAAATTGATGAAAGAAAGTAAAGTTGAAACACTAAAGCAATGACCCACAATTTCGCGTCGGTGTTTAGTTGTTGATGTCGCTTCTTTGCTGTGTGGTGTCAGACTAGAGCAAGTAGTATTAACGTTTATGAGACACGCAGTCGGACGTACTTTTGTATGTTAAAGGAAAACTATATGCACTTTATACCTAACCAAAGTGACAATCATATGATATATCTTTCATTTTAATTGTCATTCTGACACCGTAATGCAAATAGATTTCTTTAACTGTACAATCAATCAATTGGAATTCTAGGTCATCCAGGAAACGAATCAAAGTGACGCTGTAAATCATTTGAATTACAGCGTCACTTTGACAATCAATCAAATAAGATTTTTTACTACACTTGAACATTATTGGATTGGCCTAGGGATTCAATTGATTGAAAGTAAAATGCAAGTGCAATAAATTGCTATGTCAGTTAAACCTAATGTAGTTTCTCTTGGGAATACATATCGTTCTATGTCTTGTCTCGTTAGTGATTCTCTAAAGATATAGTTAACGTTTACGATAAACGTCGATTTCTGCAAGCGAAGTAGATAGCGAAATAGTTACGATAGATCTTGACGTGATAAAATAAGTAAAAGAATTGCTTTCGCTAAAAATACTTTCCGCAACTTTGCAAATCAAAATGTTTAGGTGAAATAATATTATAATTATTTTGTCGGCGCTCATATTATGAAAAGAATATTCGATTATTTTGCGGTGAAAGGGTGTAATTTTGTATGTTTCTCGATATCGTCTTTTGCAAATCTACAAACATGTTGGCCTTGCTCTTATGGTGTAACGTAAAATTGTAAAAGGCTAGTGATTTTTTGATAAATAAATAACAACTAGACTTGAAATTATAAATGTATAAGGTGTAACACATTTAACAACTTAACATGCACTGTTCATATTCGAAGGCTTCTTGAAGTTTTTGAGTTTCGCGAATCTTTATAGGTAACTATTATCATCTCATTAGCATTAAACCATTTTCAGATTTACTGTAGTATTCAAGGAGTAAAATGGACACCACATTTGATTCTTACTAAAACATATTACAACTTGATTAAAGTCTGGCCCTAAATCTACAGTATTACTCGCATAATTATAAAGCTTCGTGTAACGAGATTCAAAACAATTCAAAAGAGGTCATCCAGGTTTTTTAACAAAATATCATTCCCAGAAATGAAGTTAACAATAAGTAATTAGTAATTAGTTTTCACAGGACCCACATTCATCTACATGTTTCCTTTTTTTAACATAAATTATTGCCATACTGAATTTGTTTATAAACTGTAAAATCAGTGAAATTACAGACATTACATTTCGGAACATTTCCAAAGGGCGATAATTATTTTGTATTGGCATCAAGACTGTTGCATGTTGAAAATGACCATCAATTTGACTGAATGACAAGCATGTGGTAAAATCCTTTTTTTCCAAATTATTTTGAAGTGCGTTCATGATTTTTTTAAAGTAATGGTGCAAGAATCGCCTACAAAGGGCTTAGCAGGCTAAAGAAGTACGTTTGGCCAAGAGACATTATTGACATTATCTCTGTGATAGTTCAAGATAAAGGTCTGAAAATTTGAGTGATTGCTGGTTATGAAGCGACAAACAATTGAAATTTACTAAATCAACTATTCCTCACAGGGGCCAAACGTCCTTCCTTAGTCTGCTAAGCCCGTACAGGCTAAAACGATGTCAAGGCATGTATTTCTTGTCTCAGTAATTCAATTTTCCTTGTTAAAATTTTCACAGTAACTCTTCAAGACCTTGTTAGATCACTCTTAACAATACAAAACCGTGAAAGACGCCGAACGGCGAACCGAAAAAGCGAATGTTGTTTTATGCTTTGCTGAGCTATTTCCCGCAGCTCTTGCAGAATCAAATTGAAAGTACATACCCATTCCAGTTGATTTTTAAGTACCGTAAAACCACCCAACAATACTCAGTCTAATATTACAACTATAGTTACTTTCAATTCCTAATAAGCATCTGACCCTATTTTCTTTTTGGTTTTGAGTAATTTTTAAATTATTTATAAAGAGTTTTTGTCTATGAATAGCACGATTAATATAACAATTATTAAGATATTGCTTGGACTATAGTTATAAAGGTGATTTTACGGTAACTGAAATAATTGAAAAAGTAGATCTCTGCATTGGTATTGTAAAGAGTGATAGATAAAAATATCTATCCTAGATCAGCTCAATTTGAAATTCCGAGTACTTTCATTGTAGTCTTCCAGTGTTTAAATAGTTGTTGTTGCTAGCTTAAACTGAACTTACCTCTTCACAATCTGTTCCATTAATTTAATGTACTTAACAAATAATTAAAACTAAATGTAAATTTTACGAGAGCTAGAAGGAATTTATTGTACATACAATCACAATCAAATAAATCAAGTCTGTAAGCGTATGATGGTTCCGTGTTTACCAACACGTTAACCTCGTAAATCCTGGTGTACTTACACAAGTACAAATTATCGTCAGTTGAATATACATTTTGCGAACTGGTGATAGAGTTGTTTTGTTTTAAAACATTCGAATCGAAACAAAAGACTATTTAAAAATGGGTTAAACTTTCCAAATATTCTTTCTAATTGATCAGGACTTACGAGGTTGCTGACATAATTATTTTGGAGATATAATATAGTACATGTTGGTGTGAAGAACAAAAAAATAAAGTACACGCCGAAAAAATACTGGCTATCTAGCCAGTCTCCTATTTCCCTCCAGATACTGTACTATACAAGTAATACTGTACTATACAAGTGATAGTACTATACAATACTAGTCAAGTTTTCAATTAAATTCAATTTAAAGTATTTTAGCGTATTTATGCGTCTCGTCAATCGTAAAGTGCATATATAGAGGTAAAATACAGTACAATACTTTATAATACAGTACGTCTGACAACCAGTACGAAAGGCATATCCTATTCAGTTTTCTGGGAATGAAACCGCTAAGAAATATTTGATGGTGATTGTATGAAATAGTGCATAATTTTTATTTCTTTTTGTATGCTGCTACTAGACTGAATTTATAACCTATGTTCTTACCATAAGCTGGTCGTGCGGCAAAACGTTAACGTTCGCTTATTTTACTTTCTGTCCGTCTCGTTCGTATTTACACACTAATTGGTGCGAGTGAGAAGGATAGGAAGTAATTAAGTTACGTCGATACAGTTAGCTCCGATTGCAAATACTGAACTAAATTCTGTATGCATACTAAAGCCTCTTTTGATGTAAATTTATGAATCAACTTTCTCTGTCTGTTATTGTCAGGAGGGGTCGCCTGAGTCACGCTGGTTTTATGCAAAATTATGCTAATTAAATTATGCAAACATACATGTAGTCCATGTTTGTAAGTGGGTCATTAAGGAAAGAGCTCATTAACACGAAAATAATGCATATTTAGATTTAAGTAGCATAATTTTGCATAAAACCAGCGTGACTAAGGAGACCGTAGCCATGGCAATAATAGACGGAAAAAAGTTTCTTCCCTCAAATGGAAACAGCAATACTTTGTATCTAAGCATAAATATTATTAGCAGATTTCTCACCAAAGGGTATCACAATATTTGACTCAGTTTTATAATGATCATTTCATCGGTTGACAATCAAAATATAAAAACTGTCACTACTCGTCTACGAACAAATAAAACATGGAAGCCGCACGCCATACTAAATTGCCTTTCAAAACGATCCTGAATTGGCTATGTAAAGTTTTTGAAAGGTATTTATATTATATTTTTCCCTGATAGCCATTGTCTTAAGGTTCAAGAAAATAAGCAGACGAAAGCATTAGGCTCTGTTCAGCCATAAAACTGAACAAATTTCGTCTCACTCACTTAAAAAAAGATTATCAATATTTTATAGGAAATAAAAATAAAAGAGCCGCTTTTATTGAACCTTAAGACAACGGCTATCAGGGAAAAATATAATATTCATACCTCAGAAAACTTTACATAGCCAATTTTAGTTGACAAGTGTCATCCCCTCTTCAATGCATCACGGTAACGAATTTCAATATCAGCCTATAAAAACTTAAGCCGCCATTTAAAAAATAGTTGTGATTGGTCCATCAAAGTTTTGATTGGCTATATTCTATAAACGTTTGTCAAAAGGCCATTTGCATTCAGACCAAACGAGCATTCGCTATTCTATCCCCCACTCTACGAAATAAACGAATCAGTTATTTAACGATCGAATTTCTTAGAGTAGGGGGTTAGAATAGCGAATGCTCGTTTGGTCTGAATGCACCTAAAGATGTTGCGCGGAAAAGCGCTATGTCCTGCGCATCTTAGCACAATTGAACAATTGGTTTTGGGGGCATTTTTGAGCTAGCGTTAGACGTCCATGTTATATATGGTCGCAGCTACTCGTAGAAACCTCGTATGTCAGTATTGATTCAGAATTGAAATACGAGCTTATTTCACCTATTTGTGATACTCCATTTCAAATACCATGGCCCGATGCCACTGCAAAGTTTTATGTGGCATCGGGCTATGGTATTTGAAGTGGAGCATACTTATAGTGTATTTTACTTGTCAACCTACGATTTACAATGCTTAGATCGATTAGAAATTTTGTATGTATAACCAAAACGGATGATTATGAAACTGGATCATTAACATGCTAATTGGCGTACAAAATCGGGAGCAAATTATTTCAATGCTTTATAACATTTGTTTACTAAATGGTAAGTTAAGCTATCTGACCCCTTGGCACGTTATCTTTGATCGCAAACGTAGCTGTTGAAAGACTTGAAAGGAAAATTCGCGTCGTGCTTTCAAAGGTCAAGTTTACAAAAATAATATCTGAATAAGCTGGAAGGCCTTGTGGTGACGGCAGTAAGAATACATTTGTCACCACCACAACTCTACCCGTGGATATCGTAAGAGTCGATTAAGGGATAGAAGTGTCACTACGTATATCATTTTAAGCGCATTTCTTTTTATTTTGTCTATTTTCATAATTTTTAATTTATGTGTAAATTTTGGGTTATTTCTACTCAAAATCACGAGCTCTATCGAGCTCAATGGAAAATAAATATCCCATGGATTTTTCCCATTTTGTTACCATTTTCCATAGACTTCGTATGGCTGTAACAAAGGAGAAAATTCGGAAACTATATTGAAATTTAGAAACGTTTTTTTCCTCTTGGAATCGAAAGAGATCGTGATTTTGGTTGGAAATAATCCAAAATTTACCCATGAATAAAAAAAAAATGTAAAAGGACCATATAAAAAGGAA
>JALPQI010021685.1:0-18145 GCA_025490895.1 Thaumatotibia leucotreta
TCATAGTTTTATTTCATGTGTAATCCTCGCGGTAACCGAAGAAAATATTACTTACAAACAAAAGAATTGTAGAATGTTTACATTAATCGTCATTCAATGTTAATAAAATAAATGCTATTTGGTCAGTCCAGTAATATTCAATTAGCCCATAATCGGATTGCATCACATGCAAGTAACGCAAGCCATTATAATAAGGTTTATTAGAACTAAACTAATTAATTCCCTTCATACACGCAATAGCTGGTTGTGTTAAAAAACTCTATACTAGCAGCTCGCACATTTTATTTTAATATCCTGAGTACACTTAAATCGAACTAAACACCCGATTACCACACCCGCTTTTAGGAAACAAGGTGTATTTTCACTAGTATTATCGGTACTTACAAAAGCAATGATACTTAACCGTTATTATTATGGCCACCATTTGCCCAAGAAAAGCCAACTCCAAGTGGGAACTCGTTAATTTAATGGAGCTTCATTGATTGCTGTTGTATTTTGGCTTTTGTCTTTAAACACTTGCGCTGCAGAATTGAAAAGAAATTTTAATTTAATCACAATTTTAAAATAAAAAGATAGACAATTTAATATAAGCTAAGTAGTTTTTGCTTAGTCACGGAGTTCAATAAGTACCTACGGCAAATTTATGATATCGAATTACTGACCGCTCTATTTGATCAGAATAAACATCATCCCAGAAAATCAAGTTCTCTCACGTAATACTTATCAAAAAGGGATAAAATATACAGTATAAAACGCTCATGTCATATTCTGGGCGTCAGCGCCCTGTTATGAACGTATCATAATCTGAAACGATGAAGTTTCGACCAAACAGGGCAGAAAATGTAAATAGAGGCTGTGTAGCGAGACTTCTAGCGCATTCTTCGATACCCCGCCATAAACAGTCATCAGGATCCAGCCTTCCCGGAGCTTCGGACAAATTCCTTTGATCTTGTTTAGGGTAAATCTTTTCGATTTATATGTTAATTTATACATTTGAATTTTCTGCGGCTTCGCATCGAGCGGTGTAACTTGTTAATCTGAGTCCTTGTCTACCGGGATCTTCTATTTACGTAATCCTTTTCAATTCCGATTGTAGCAGGCTTCTTCAAAAATCTGCCTATGGATTTGGGTCGCTAATAATATTGTGAAAGTAATCCGTTGCTTTCCTGAAATGCGCTTAATGTAAAGCGGCTGAAGCCTGCTAAAATGCTAGTCTAAGGCATTCAAACGAGCATGTCTTTAAGTGGAATTTCTTTGCACAGCACAAATTTTATCGAGGACACGTAATTTCCTTTGATCCCTCATCTTTATTCAATGATCCAAGGATCGTAACGCTACGTAAGCGAATTCATTATTTCCCGCGCTCTTATACAGATCACACGGATATAATTTATTTACGAATCGAATGGAAAGCGTCACGTGACTTGATACTAAACTTAAGGATCATTAACACCCGCACAAATTTGATTCTTTTTCACTTCGCTCATTCGTTATGGGTGATTTGAAGTAAGAAAGAATAGCTACAGATTAAGAGCTCCAAAAATAGTCCCATAATAATAGGACTCCTGTGTCACGCATGAGTGAGAATAGAATGTACTTTACCCATGCGTTTTCGGGCAAACAATGCGAAATTTTTCGATATTTTGAATTTATTTATACATGACCAGTAAAAAAATTGTAGGTATAAAAAGTTCTTTTTACAGTTACGATTTTTTGCAAACTGTTTCTCATTTTCTCTATCGCCAATGAATAGGTACATATCAAGATGAAAACTCATCGTGTAAAAATTTTAGTCGTGCATGCATTTTTTTTCTGAGTTTTGATGAAATAGCTTTTTGACAAACATGGTATTATCTCTGAAACTAAGCTGAATCCAAAAAAGTTCATCTGACATTATGGACCGATAGCAAAAAAAAGTTAATAGTTAACGCCTTCAAAACAAATATCACGATCGCGTCAATTATGTTACGAAAGTTAAGTTATATAAACTATGGCATACTCTGTCCAACAACCTGCCGTAAGAGTGGGCAAATTTAAAATATATACATTCGTATCGTTGATCGCTGATAGAAAATTTTAATTATCGCCCTTTTTCAGTGTGAAAAGTTGTAACACAAAATTTATGACGAAAGACACAAAAGTTATGACGTTAAATTTTGTTTTCATTGAAGGCTTTTAATTATTTATTTTTTTTGCAATCGGCCCTTATAGAATCCTGTGGTCATGAATACATCTTACCAATCTGCCACTATACTCATATCCACCCTGTAGAACAATGCAAGAACTCATTTACTGAATATTAACTTGGCTACCTGGCACCTAGAATATTGGTGGCATTGCGTTAACGTAATGTAACAGAAATACGCATAAAACATGATTTCAACAGAAAATTTTGGATTAAATCTTGCGACAGTACCGTATACCCCTTTTAGTAGAAACGACATTCCGAGCACTTTCACTTGAAATTTTAGTTATACCCGTAATCCCCTTGAAGATTCGATTTGAAACGTTAAGTGTCGGGTGGGTCCTTACCTCAAACGTTGGAATTAGGGATAACAAAGTTTGCGGTTTCAAGCACAAGAATCTTACCACCCAGCTCAATATTTGAAGGGAAACTGGAACATCCGGATATACTAAGTAAGTGTGAAGTATTAGGAGTGATAGATATACCTACCTAAGCATTATTAAACAGTATACTCGATGTAAAAATAAAAGATAAAATTAATAATATGCCGTGTGGTGATGGCAGTAAGAATACATTTGTCACCACCCCAACTCTTCCCGCGGGTGTTGTAAGAGACTAAGGGTTAGCTTCTGTAGCCTAGTTAGTAGTGAGCGACCCTAGTGACCTACGAAGCTGATGTTCCGTTTTCCAAACCCGATGAGGGCATTATTTGCGTATTTATTTATCAAAAAAATTTGCTCCTCGGTCGTTGATGTCTATGTAGTTAAGTATCCATATGTATCTCTCTATTGTATAAATATCGTCGCTTAGTACCATCACAACCAATCACAAGCCTTAATTGACATTATTTTCTAAGATATTTATTTTCTTATATTTCAGTAAATGAAAATGTGAACGCAATGTGATGGGAACAATGCATGTAGGTCAGAGTTGGGCAAAAAGTAACATGATATTAATGACAGGTACCTAATACACACCGTGTCCCATTCGTTTGAATACTTGTATATAAAGTTATAATGACATTAATGACATAAGGATCTCCCCCCAAAATCCACGACTCCCGAGTGTGTGCTTCCATCGGCAAGTTGTTAAGAAAGGCATCCAGGTCGTCCCGCCATCTCTGTTTGGGTCTGCCTCGTCTGCGCCCATTTTCGGCATCCACTTGGTGGCTATGCTAGCCCACCTACCCGGATGCATGCTTGGTAAAATAATGAGTGATAATTGTCAAGTGAAGTGTTTATCTCGGAGAAGCTTTCTGCCACTGACCGGGCGTATATTATTCATAATTTGAATCGTCTTATACCTAATTTCACTTTACTTGCCCGTGATTCTCTTATACTACTTGGTGCTCCAATATTTGAAGACGCTATCCCGCCAACAATAAATTCAAAACTAAATAATTTTCGTCAATGTTCGGATTTACTTTTCAAAATTAATGCCCATATTGCTATCTATATTTTGCGTTTGTGCTTATTTTCCCCTAAATTCCTTTACATTTTACGTTGCAGCCCTGTTTGGATATTCCCCAATTTGACTTCCATAGACAACGTTATAAAAGGTTCCATCAGCAAAATTTTAAAAATTTTCCTAGATTTTTGTGCTTGGTCTCAGGCTACTCTGCCTATCAAATATGGCGGCCTGGGCATTCGCTCTACGGGTGACCTGGCTCTACCGGCTTTCCTCTCATCTGCTTACAGCTCCGTAGATCTCATCAGTGGCATCCTTTATGTCAATAATCCTACTGATTTGATCGTGACGGGCTTGGCAGATGCAGTCAAGTTGAGGAGCCGGTTTTCCTGGCGAGAGCCCACCCGGCGAAAAATCGAATCAAGCGGCCTGGGACCTAATACAAGTTAAGGCAACTTATAAAACTCTTTTGGACAACAGTATTCACCCAACAGGTCGAGCCCGATTGTTGGCAGTGTCTGAGCCTGAGTCTGGTCATTGGCTGCACGCATTGCCGTCGCGAACCATTGGGTGCCTTTTGGACCCTGCTGCACTGCGTGTAGCCATATGCCTCAGGTTAGGCTTAAGGACCTGTGAGCCGCACCGTTGCTGCCGCTGTGGAAGCCACGTTGACGCCTTTGGACGCCATGGACTTTATTGTCAGTCCAGTGCCGGTAGAAACTACAGACATGCGGCACTAAATGACCTAATTCGCAGAGCTCTCGGCACTGCTAACATTCCGTCGACCTTGGAACCATTTGGCTTGTCTGCGATGGATGGCAAACGACCCGACGGCTGTACGCTTGTGCCCTGGTTTCTAGGACGACCCCTGACGTGGGATGCCACCTGTGTCGATACGCTGGCTCCGTCCCACGTCCAACGTTCTGCCAGGAAGCCAGGGTCGGCTGCTGAAGAAGCCCAAATAGCTAAGTGCCGCAAATATGCCTTTTTAAAGGCCAATTACATTTTTGTGGGTCTAGCTGTAGAAACCTTTGGCCCGTGGTCGTCAGACACTAAAACAATTGTGAAAGAAATTTCAAAAAAACTTGTTGTCTGGCGACTTACGAGCCGGCTCGTTCTTTGCCCAAAGGCTCAGCCTGGCCATACAAAGGGGCAATGCGACCAGTGTTCTTGGTACAATGCCAAGAACAACATTAGGGCTTGTGGACGAGTAGGTAGGGAGTTAGTGTTAGTTTTTTGTATAAAATTTGTATCTTTTTATAACTGTTATTTTGAAAATAAATGAATAATTGTCAAAGTTGAAATCAACACAACTCACGAAAAAAACGCCATAAAAGTCGAAGGTGAGTTTAGTTTATGTCTGGTTACCAGGCTTGGTAACTTTTACAGTGATTTTGGTGCAGGGAAGTTGAAACAATGGTCTGAGTAACTACATTTGTTGTACGTATATTTTCTAGCTAATTAACACTGCTCCAAAAATGCTGTAAAATGTTAACCTACGCTCACGTAGGTACCTACGTTTTAATTGTTAAGGTAATGAATGAGTCAAGGTGAAACGGTAATTAGAAAATTCTAGTTATTCTTGTTATGTAATAGTTAAGTACACAATAAAATAATAAATATAAAGGCAAAGAGTACGATTTTGAACCGTTTGGCGTAGAAACATTAGGTTCATGGGGCCCAGCACACGCAAATTGTTTGCTGAAATTGCGAAACGTCTGGATGACGTAACTTAAGACCGAAGAGCTGGCGGCTTAGCAATATAGCGAGGTAATGCCACCAGCATCCTCGGTACAATGTCACTAGGGCCAATCTTAGATATAGGGTAGGTTTGTTCCGTTAGTTAAAGATTTAATGTAAGACAAAAAGTCGTCCTTCTGGCACAGCGTATACAGGTAGCTTTTTGTCTTACCCCATTAAAAAAACAGTTCAATCTTATCCAACCTTACCTTATCTATACAAATTTTACAGTTTTGAAAATATGTAATACAATATAAATAAAATTTTGATTATTCTGACATGATTTCTGCAACTTTTGAGAAAGCTTTAGCATAGTATAGTTATGCAATACTGAGTGCTTAAACAAATAACCGATGATGAGGATATTATCGCGTAACAAAAAACGTAGAGCACCGTTTACGACTAAAACGCAACGCCAGTCGTAGGCTTATGGTTGTTCGATGTACCTATATAATATATATTATATCGTTTATCGTGCCATGCGTCACTTTCATACTAACGATTTCATACATGACAGCAAAGATGGCGGATGTTAAAAACGAAATCATGAAAGCCGATAATTATCACTTTCATTGCCAACGAGTGCTACGCGCTACGCTCGTAGCCGATCCCGTGATTTTTCCGCTTTGGAGCGAAAATGGACCTGCCACAGAGAACTCCCCGCGCTCAATGTGTTAAGACAATTCTGTCCAAAATAACGCCATTCCTGGAACTCGCGTGTCCATGGACCTATTTTCCATAGGCTCAATAATATTTTTTCTATCCAGTTGGTGCTTTTTTTGCAATACCTATAGTGCTAAAAGTAATTTATATCTTGCCAGGTCGAAACTTCGGAGGACCACCAGTGTACCTACCGTGAGCTACCGGTGATTATCATCATCATCATTAGCCTATGCTGGACGAAGGCCTCTACTATGCGTATAGACGCATTAGGAAATGCCCATAATTGCCACGCTGGGCAAGCGGATTGGCGATCGCAGTAATGTGTCTACAGTGATGACGCTGCTGCCCATCATCAATCTTTATCAAAAATGGTCAGTGAAATAATGATTACTATACCGGTGATTATAATGCGGACTTATTTTCTATCCATCCCGATCGCACTCCCGAATTGGCGCAAGCGGGCCGGGTAGAAATTAAATGTGCGTTAATAACGCCGCGGCAACTCATAGTACGGCAGTAGCAAAGAGTATCGTAATATAATATACTGAATTGATAAATTGTACTGATAAACGTCGCAAGCTCGCATCGACACGAAGTAGAGCACGTGTATCGTGCGAAAAGTAAATTCGTAATTCATGTCGATTTAAAACACTCCCTTCGGTAGTGTTTTAATTTATCGCTTGCCGTTTCGAACTTCATGTTTTATCCTAATCGCATATACTATCAGGCCTCCTCATGGGTAGATTTTTATTGCGTACAAATTATGTAATTTTTATCAGTGATGCTCCTAACTCATAATAGCAAATTAAGTATTATATTTTAATAACTAATTACCCACTTACGGAGTGTGATTCTAATGCAGTGATCGATGTTTGATGTCTTCATACTTTTAATTTTAATAGGAGACTAAAACTTTAAGGCTTTATAGGTAGGTAATTAGAACTCACAGACCGAGAATTCAACTTATTTATAAGTCGACCTAATTCCAACAAATTGAGAGCAGCCCCAGTACCTACCACAAAAATCGAAAACAGAAACTTTGCCTGTTTCCCTCACTTTTTTTTAAATAAGCAAGAGCGATAGAGAGGTAAATATATTATGTTGAGAAGAGGTAAAGAAATGGTTCACGATAGGCTCATGTCTTATGCAGGGACCGGTCGGTCACGCCGTGGTTTCTCGCCTCATAAATCCATTGAAGAATTCGGACCCGACGCAGGCACAGTTGCGTTGTCGTAAAATATAAGCGGTAGCTGAAAAATAACTAAATTGAACGTTTGGGAAAACGTTTCAATGAGAATGTATTCGCGTTTTTGATGGTTGTTCTTTTGAAGGGAGTTTGATTTATTCACGCTGTCGGAAAATGTAAACGATGGTTCTACGAATAAATAGTCCGTGGGCTAGTCGGCCTGAAATTAGAAAACGGTATAATTTGGGGGTACCAAGTGTCCTTTTTACAATAGTTAGACATATTCATAAGGATGTTAAAAAAGTATGATAGACATCTCAAAGTGGTAGCTAATAGGCATACGGGCTATTTCAAGATTTCCGTTGTATGACAGGTATGGTTAAAATTAGGAGGTACAAATTTTCCTTTTCACGGCTGTTAGGTATGCTTATAAAAACGTCAAAAATGCAAGATTGCCATTTATAAGTGCTACCTAACAAAAATGGGGGCCAATCCAAGATGGTGGATGTCAAGTTTTACAAAATAAAGTATATCTCGAGAACTATTAAATATATCTAATTACTCTCTTGAACAAAATGAAAGGCATATCTTTAAGCTTCATATTTTGCATATACACGATATTGCTAAAACCAACCAATAATTAATTATGACCAAATTTATGAAAATTTCGTGATTTTGATTTTTTTTGTGTCGTGTTTTTACATAGTAGTCATGACGCTTGAAAAATTAAATATTTTTTAAAAGATAGTGTATTTAATAAGCTTTAATGTGATGTATATAACTTGTTGGCGGTATTAAAAAAAAGGCCCATAAAAATATTTAAATGAATTGTAGTCATAATCCACCGTATACTATCTTTAAAAAATAATTTAAGTTTTTTTATATTTTTCAATCTTGGTTATTTGAAATAAGCACTATTATTTACGAGTGGCACTTCCATCGCCTCTTAAATCACTAAGTATACGGTGGATTATGACTACAATTCATTTAAATATTTTTTATGGGTCTTTTTTTTAATACCGCCAACAAGTTATATACATCAAATTAAAGCTTATTAAATACACTATCTTTAAAAAAATATTTAATTTTTCTAGCGTCATGACTACTATGGAAAAACACGACACAAAAAAAATCTAAATCACGAAATTTTCATAAATTTGGTGATAATTAATTATTGGTTGGTTTTAGCAATATGGTGTATATGCAAAATATGGAGCCTAAAGATATGCCTTTAATTTTGTTCAAGAGAGTAATTAGATATATTTAATAGTTCTCGAGATATACTTGATTTTGTAAAACTTGAGATCCACCATCTTTGATTGGCCCCCATTTTTGTTAGGTAGCACTTATAAATGGCAATCTTGCATTTTTGACGTTTTTATAAGCTTACCTAACAGCCGTGAAAAGGAAAATTTGTACCTCCTAATTTTAACCATACCTAGATACAACGGAAATCTTGAAATAGCCCGTATGCCTATTAGCTACCACTTTGAGATGTCTATCATACTTTTTTAACATCCTTATGAATATGTCTAACTACTGTAAAAAGGACACTTGGTACCCCCAAATTATACCGTTTTCTAATTTCAGACCGACTAGCCCACGGACTAAAAGGTATAACTAATATGAATGTATGGAAAACATTTAAGTAAATGCATTATTGATGCTTGTTTCTTTAAAGGATGTTTGATTTGATGCATAATGTACATAGTACAGTAATGGTTACTACAATATGTAAAAGTGAACTAAATCGAATCCCACCTCGACCCTAGGTCTTCATTTCTTTAGTACCTACATGACACCTAATAATTATAATAGGGTAATTTTACTATGTAGAATCACATTTCTGAATAATACATTTTTTTGCGTTCGTGTTTTCATTATATTGACATAACGATAATGACATTTGTGGCGTATTGGATAATAATCATTTATACACCGTGTTTTTATTGATTTCCGTTAAATTGGACAGGTTACTTGGAACATTCATAGAACTTGCCTGGTATATCGGCTTTTAATAATTTCGAAAAAAAAATTTTTTTTCGTTTTCATACATAATAATTGTAATGGTAAGTGTGAGAGAACCTTAAAAATAAGATCTCGGGCGACTGACGGCTGCTGACGGCACATGTCAAAATAAGTAACATTAGGATGTAATAAAGGTTGCAATACACTTGTTCAGTCATTAAACTTATTTTTTTAATAACTCAATAACAGTAAGAGTTAAGACACCAGTTTCTTAGAGAAATAGATCATTTTTGACCTAAATAAGCTTCCCTTTAATTTAACGGAAATCAATAAAAACACGGTGTAGAGCGTTGTCCCTCTCTAACATATGTGACGTTTATGCAATTTTTTTTTCTTTTTGCTAAGACCGATGTGCAAACTTTATCGCCGGGTATGTACTCGTAATTGGAGTCTTGCACATCACTTGCATATTATGTCATGTCAGATTGCCATTATCATTAAGTAATCCACTACTAAAGAAGGAAGTTTTCAATTTACCGGGATCTTTTAAAAATGTTAAATTTTTTTTGTGATTAATTGAAATATTTAAAATAAGTAATAAAATTCTTTAAGCTTTTTAATCCTTATCTTTTAGTACAATCTTTCACTTTGAGAAACGTAATACGATTTTCTAAGCCCTTTTCGAGAAATTCGCCTAAAATTTAAACATGGCAGGTAAATTAGTCTCTGGGGCAATGTTCTTTATATTAGTTCTCTAATTGATAAATAGTCTATTTACTTAGGTAAGGCCAAATTACGTCTGGGTAAATATTTGGATTATTATCTGGTTAATTATCTGCATTCCCTTATGATTAAGGTTATATTACGGTTATTATTAAGGTTACACTCTATGTAATTTTATTAAGTATCGTAGATTTGTTATCCAGGTTAATCATCAGTGGACTACTGCCAGAAGTGGACTACTGCCATCTAGAAGTAATATACAAGGTGATCAATTCAAATGGGTCAGTGGGGAAGAATCGAAACTATAAAAGAAATTAACAATTTGTATTCTTAAAATTCAATCATGGCGTAGAAAATTAGTTTCTAGAACATTAAATACATACATTGTATACATTATATATATACTACATTTATAGATCATATGCAATTTGCATATGATCTATAATGCAATTTTACTCTTTTTTTTATTTTAAGTGTTTAATTTTATAACAACAAAACATTTCTATGACTTAAATATCCAATCAATCCAATATCGAAAATAATCAATAACCAAACAATGATTTTTTTTCAAAGGTCTAGGTTTGATAAGTTTCGTTTTTGGGATCTATTCTGTGTACGTGCATTTTATTTTAACTTATCACTTAAATGGACACCATGGTTCCTAAGAACAAGTACCCCGTTACCCATTTTCATTGACCACCCTCTAAATGTATACATACAACTGTATTGCTATAGAACATATTATATCCTTTTTGCACTTAGCGCGCATCTTTGGGTAATATTTATTTCACATTTACTGTATAAGTCATTTCCATTATTTTAGTATAAAATTTGCTAATAACTAAACGATTTTATTGTTTTCTTCCTTTTTAGTGGAAGTATATTACGGTGAACAATAAATGGGGAATAAATTTAAAATGGCAATAAACTCGTGACGTAAAGATCTGTATATCAGGGGACGTGGCATTACCCGTTTTTATGTTCGCAAAAAGTCCACATCGGTGGCGGAATCGTTTTTGTGAAAACAACGGAGGTCATAAAAGGTCTTATTGTTATCCTTTGAATTTATTTGCAGATATAATCGTGCTCACAAATTGCCGAGGAAACTTTCAACTTCATCCGGTGCCTGGAATAGTGACCTGGGATTACAAAGTAGAAATTTGTTATTTTTGTTGTTTGTGTAGATATTTGGGTACCTATTTGTTACATACGTAAATACTGTACTTGAAAGTTGAGATTATTACACAGAGTTAATAATCCTTATTTTTCCACCGACTTCAAAAAATAAGAAGGCTCAATTCGACTGTTTGTTTTATTTTATGTTTGCTACCCCATAACTTACGACTGGGAGAACCGATTTTGATGATTATTTTTATTTGAAAGCTGATGCTTAGCGATCGGTTTCATTTTAATTTGGTCCAGTTCTGACCATGTCATCCATGAGAAAACCATATTTAGTACCTATGTAATTTTTATTTTTATATTTTTGGACGACCATAATTTAAATTCATGTAGATTAATGTAACACTTAATCTATATTGTAATTTATTTTGTGAAATAAATAAATCTAAATCTAAATCTAAGTCATTTTGCCACCGATGTCATATAAATACCATAGATCAGCATAGCAAACGTATCTACTTAGCGTGTCAAATGAACTCAGTAAAATCTACTGAGTTGTCCGTCTTTAATCGCAGCTTGCAGCTTTCGGGCGTCAAATTTTGTAAGTTGAAATGAACAAAAACATTAATAATGCCTCCTTAAGTAATATTAATTGCAACAACACAAAAAATATGAATACTCAAGGGCCTGAGACATATTTAAAATCATAGGCAAGTAACAACTTCAGCACAAAATCTGACACGCTCGGCCGCCATACAAATGAATGAACTTGTTTCTTCTATCCAAATCTATTTCTGTGCATTTTGCATTAAGCATATAAGCATATGCACGACAAATGGACGAATAACTCAATATCACACCAACTGAATTAGATAATCCTTTTTTATCCGACTTTAAAATAAACCGAGATGATTCCGTCGGCACCCAGTCGCGGTATGACGATGGGATCTTGGAGAAATCGGTTGATGTCGGTTTTTTATAAAAGCCAAACTTCAGAGTAAGGCACTGGTCTCACCGCGAGCTACTAAGCTATGAACTATCGAAAGAGAAACAGCGATACTCGCCCGGCTATCAGCTATCACCGCCGGGCGAGTATCGCCGTGTCTCTTTTATTTACACGGGAGTGCGTATCTTTTGTTCGTGTTTATAGCCGATAGTTCACTGGTCAATAGCTCGCGGTGAGACCAGTGCCTAAGATACGCTCAGCAGCGTATCGTAGCTTTCTATCTCGGTCACTCTTTCTTATTATTGCGACAACAGACCGTTGCTTTTCGTGTACGATTGAGCATTAGAGATAGACTGTCAGCCTCCGTAGCCTAGTCGGTAGTGACCCTGCCTATGAAGCTGGAGGTTCCGGGTTCGAATCCCGGCGAGGGCATTATTTGTGTATTTATTTATCAAAAACATTTTGTTCCTTGGTCATGGCTGTCTATGTAGTTATTATTTATTATTAGCGATTGGCATCTCGGCTATGCAACTAATAAAAATAAGATAATGTGGATTAAATAAATGTCAGCGAATTATAAAAGAGTCTTTTGATGTCTAGGTAGAACATAAATACATATTCAAACCATAAATAAGATTTATGTTTGGGCACCGATATCACGTGAGTATCAACTGGAATTATGAATAATTATGTTAGGTACATATATAATCTTAAATTACGAATCCCAAATACAAAAATGTCAGGACAAACTTTTGAAGTATACACACGCTTAAAAAAATCATTAAAAATAAATGTGTAAAATAAATTGCCTCAGATTTAATTTCAGAATAACTTGTAAACGCAAAACGGCCGGGTATCGGTCCCCGAATAAAAAGTCATAAATTAGCAGTTCGTGCGGCATCTGTTTTCTAATTGAGTCATTAGGCGTGGGATTGGTTAAATGGGTCGCCTTTAATAACGAGCATATACATATAACTGACGGCGGAAAGGAAGTAGGTAGCGAAAAATGCCTACGCACTATATCCTCACCAGGGGAATGGGTCACGTAAAATACTCGTATTATCATGGCATGGTTATTGATAATCGCCAAATTAATAAGTCAAGCAGTTAAAAAAAAATAAAACAAAATCATTAGGACTAACATTTAATTCATCTCAACTGAACATTTCTAAAGCATGTTTATTGTACATTAACATATATAATAACTACTGATAATAACTCATCATCATCATCATCATCAGCCTATGATAGTCCACTGCTGGACGTAGGCCTCTCCTATTAACTATGCGTATAGACGCATTAGGAGGTAAATGCCCATAATCGCCACGCTGGGCAAGCGGATTGGCGATCGCAGTAATGTGTCCACTATGATGACGCTGCTGCCCATCAACAATCTTTTATTAAATAATGGTAAGTGACACTTCAATCCCTTAGTCGACTCTTACGACACCCACAGGAGGAGTTGGGGGGGTGACAAATGTATTCTTACTGCCGTCACCACACGGCTAGATAATAACTAATATGAGTAAAACACCGTAATTCTTTACCTAGTGGTAAACCTCCGGCCGATAACAGCACCATACCCGCTTGAAATATAAAAATATAATGTTATTTTATGTAACCTTCATTTAGAGATATAGGCTTAAACATACATTTGAATTATAAAAAACAACATGATAAACACACAAATAAAAATTCGTAATGGAAAATAAATTAATCGTTACTAGAATTTAAACTTTCGTGAGACATAATACCTAATCTGTTATTTGAGTGTTATTTATTATGAATTATTAATACATTCTTATTTTTAATTTTATTTTAGAGGTATAAATATATAATTAAACGGTTAAACGTGTAATCGTTATTAGCCGTAATTGTTAAAGTTTTAAATAAAAACAATAAAGAAATATTGGCCACGAGAAGCCTTGATACATTTTTTTTTCTACACTACCTTTTGTAAGGCAAAGCCACTTTTTAGTACCTTGGATTATTTAGTCGCTCATTAAAATCACCCTCAAATAACGAGAACTTGTTAAAACGATAACGTGATGGATAATATTATATCAACCTAATTAACCTAATATGCTATTTAATGAGGTTAGCACATGCGAGCGTGTTTGGCTAAAGAATTTATGGTCAGCGGCAGCCGGCGGTATCTACGCAAGCTGTCCATTATGTTTCATTACAGTGGGGACAGACTAATCACTGTACTAGCAATCGATCCCTGAGTGCATAGCCAAGTTGCCAATCGCTAACGCTCAGAAGCGTATCATAATATTCATAATGTATTCCCTCTCTCTCTCTCATTCTTGCTTATATGTGGAACAAAGACCTTTTCTCAAACATGCAATGAAATGTTACATTATGTTCGTTATAATAGGCTTTAAAGTATGACGTTGCAGGCGGATGACCTCGAGATAATAGTAAAGGATTTTCATACGAATTTAACGGCCTGGGCCGGTAAGTAATATTTTTTAAAAACATTGGCGTCGGTTTTCATGAACAGATTAAACAGCTAAATTCTGTTTTTTTATTGTCGTATTTTTTATTTCATTGCATATATTTGAGAAAAGCACTATACATGCCTCGCCGTGAAATTGGCTTACCGGCTTCGTATCACTGTCCGGCCTCACTACGTTCGGCCGTCCATAACTACTCAGCCGATACGCCCATCTTTCCCGGCGTCTGCAGTAATGTACTATTACTTACCGTTATCTTTCGCTCACGTTAGCAATGGGCATTTTGGCTACGCGTCCTGTATTATAATAAGTTTTTACACGTGTATCGAACGACTTTTTTCATAACAAATTTTGTGCCTTAACAAGAGAAATTAAAGCACGTGAAGCGTGCGCAAAGTTTACTTTTCCGAAATAGTCAGGAAAAGTTATTAATATACCTCAACTCAACAGTACTACTATTTTAATTGTAATTCTAATTGTATTGCTATAATACCTATAGATCTTAACACGAAGCCTGTCCACATTCAATTGCCCACCAAATCTAGATTCTTTTACATGACAGAGACGGCAAGCATTCTAAAGTTGAATTCAATATCTTGCCAGCCTCCTTCGTCATGTGAAATAAGCTCTAAAGGGTTAATACCTTTACAGTACCTAGGCATAGACGGGCCAATTGGGCCAGTTTTGGAATTTTAAATATGATTTCCAATCAGAATCGTGAGCTCTTTCGATCCTGATAGGACAAAATGTTTATCCCAAAGTTTCTTTTCCATTCCGTTACAATTTTTTTTATACATTTTGTATGGCGGTAACGGTATGGATAGTTCGGAAAATGTATGTTAAGATTGAAAGAGCTCGCTCTTGAGTAGATATTATACCTATATAAAAAATAACTATGTTACAATAAAAGTGTAAAAGTTTTGAAGAAATGACCAATGTCGCCGTAACCCTAACCGTACCTTGCTGGTATTTGATCCTGGCCATAGGTGCAGCTCGCTTATTTTGAAACTTTTTTTTGTTATCACTGCTGACTTTTTCAGAAGAATCGCAAGTATTGATAATATTACAGACGTAATGATCGATATTTAACACTTTCATTGCGGACGAGTGCTACGCGCTACGCTCGTAGCCGATCCCGTGATTTTTCCGCTTTGTAGCGAAAATTAACCTCCCACAGAGAACTCCCCTCGGGAGTTCCCCGCGCTCAATGTGTTAAACAATCATATTTTATTTGATTACTTTTCTAAGAATGTAACGGCATTAAATAAAAACTGGTCAATTAATTAAGGCTTTGTAATTTCGTTTTACAAAGGTGTATAACTTGTGCACGTTAAGGCAAGTAAAATATGCAATTAATTGTTTAAGTCATAAAAACGGTTTTATAGTCGATATTTTACCCTACAAATGCTCTACTGTCTGGTTTACGCTGGAAACTAAATACCTACGCACAGTATATTACGCCCTGTTGTTAATTGAAATTGGTAGCTCGGTAAACCAAATTTATGTAACGTGAACAATGCTAACAATAACGAACGGTAATCCACTGAATATTGTGTTTTTAAAGCTCACAATCTATGCAAATATTTGAAGGTAAAATTAATAGTGAGTTAGCATATAACAGCTATTTATGATAATGCTAATAATTTGATGGAATCGCAGTACCTACATACCACTGCAGTGGAATATATGCACATATGTAACTAGTATATTATGATTACATAATTAATTTGATGGTGTTGTCACGTGGTAAACATAGGACAAGATAATTAGATTATTTCGGAATTCCTAGCATATAATAAAAGCAATTATTAGTACAGTCTTATATGGATAACTTTCGCAAATTGTGTTTTTTTTCGTTTGTGTATCGAAATGTTAAAACTAGGTTAATAATATTATTTATGTAAATATTTTCTAGTGTCAAAATAACTGTATACACGGTGGAATTTAATCGGTGAACAGGAACCCATTTTTCTAATTCAGTAATCGATGGCGGTCACGTTTATGTAGTACTTAAGTGGAACCATGTTTTTTTTTAGCATAATTTTTTTTTATGTTGAAATTAAAATTTATTGTTACCCTACTAATGGTTTAGTCTGAAAAGTTTAATATCTCTTTTCAAACTATCAGCCATAGAAACTTAAAACATAAATAGCAATAACCACTCACATGCTTTAATTTTTGCGATAGACTCTATTCCTATGTAAAATAAGAGCGATGCATGGCTGATAGTTTGAAAAGAGGTATTAAACTTTTCAGACTTAACCATTAGTAGGGTGACAATAAATTTTAATTAAAGTTTAATTTCAACATAAAAATTTGTTATCCTAAAAAAAAACTTGGTTCCACTTAAGTACTACATAAACGTGACCGCCATCGATTACTGAATTAGAAAAATGGGTTCCTGTTCACCGATTAAATTCCACCGTGTATATACAAAATACGAATAAAATAAACTACAAATTTTCCTCCTGAATATGTTACCGTATTCCTAGAAATTTATAGAATAAAGCACTGTATTTCGAAATTTCTGCAAAATTACTTTCACACACCGTCTTTTTTAATTCCGTTACATTTAACAAGCTTCTTGGTACGTTAATTGGAGCTACCTGGTATATCGTCGTCTTGAAACGAATCAATTTTTCGTTTTCACACATAACAATAAACGAAATGGTAAGTGTGACAGAACCTCAATAATAACAAATAAATTTCAGATTACTGACAGCACCTGTAAAAGAAAGTAACATTACGATGTAATAATGGTTGCAATAAACTTGTTCAGTCATAAAACTTATTTTTTTAATAACTTAATAACAGTAGCAGTTAAAACACTAATTCCTTAGCTAAATTAATTATATTTGGAATAAGCTTTCCTTAAATATATTAACACAAATTAAAAAAACCGGCCAAGAGCATGTCGGGCAGCATGCTCAGTGTAGGGTTCCATAGTTCGCCGGCAGGTCGATTATGTTTGAAATAGTTTTATTTTAAAGTATTTTACAAGCCCATTCATGATTTTTTTCATATTTTTTGGACCTACGGATCAAAAGTTAGAGGTGGGGGGACACATTTTTTTTTCTTCTGGAGCGATTATCTCCGAAAATATTGACTTTAGAAAAATAGTTTCTCTTAAGACTCTTATTCTTTTTATAAGACCCATTCAATGATACTCCACACTATAGGATTACAGCAAATGAAAAAAAGAATCCCCACTTCACTAATTGGGGAGGTATCCTAGAAAAATGTTTTTTCTAGTTTTTATTGTACCACTTTGTTGGCATGATTAATATGTATATTGTCATACCTGTACCAAATTGCAGATTTCTAGTATTAACAGCCACTAAGCTATGCTGCGGACAGACGGATATGGCGAAACTATAAGGGTTCCGTTTTTACCATTTTGGCTACGGAACCCTAAAACACCCTCTATTTGGTAGATTTTCATTGCACGCAAATATTACCTACATAAACATTTCTAGATTAGGTTTCATGAGAATTCACAATATGTATAGGTAATTCAATTTACCAGGAAAAACCTTATTATATTAATGTTTATTATGATTAAAATGGAAAATAATTTTAGTCGATGATAAACATGATAACTACGCCATAAACTGGGCCAGACAAACCGTAGGCAGTACATCATTAGAAGCGCCATAATTGCTCCCACGTCCACCAGGAAAGTATTCCCTGAAATTCGGAAAAGGGCCCCGTAAATTGTGATTATCTTTAAGTATAGCGTTTGGTAC
>JALPQI010021686.1:0-22394 GCA_025490895.1 Thaumatotibia leucotreta
AAACGGCCCCAATGGAAGACCAGCGCTGGGCTGTAATTACAGGCCCCAGCCTTATGCTGAATTGGGGACCGTTTTGTGGCATAATTTGTTTCTTGTCCTTTTAAATGTGTATCTTGTAAAGTCTTACCTATGTGTCACAAATAAATATTTTTTCTTTCTTTCTTTCTTTTCTTTCTATTTTCACGTGTGAGTTCCATTCTTGCAGCGAGATGACAATTTAAACCCTCCAGAAACAAAAGAGTATCGTACATGAAAAAAATATATATCGGCCAGTATTTAAAAATAGTTCAAATTTTACCATAGAGGTCAGATATACCGTTTAAAATCGATAGATTCTCGGATTCCGGATACATAAGTAGCAGCCTACGTACTAATAACACGACCCTATTAAACCACTACTACTAAAAATACCTAGTTCAGCAATGCGCGAGGTGGGATTCGAACCATTCGGCCACATGAACTTCATAAGACGTTATACGTGAGTTTAAATCCAATCTTGGACGATAATGAACTAGGTCTTTTTCATCATCATCATCATCATCAGCCTATGACAGTCCACTGCTACGTGGACGTATGCCTGTCCTATTAACTATGCGTATAGACGCATTAGGAGGTAAATGCCCATAATCGCCACGCTGGGCAAGCGGATTGGTGATCGCAGTAATGTGTCCACTATGATGACGCTGCTGCCATCAATCTTTAATCAAATAATAGTCAGTGACACTTCAATCCTTTAGTCGACTCTTACGACACCCGAAGGAGGAGTTGGGGTGGTGACAAATGTATTCTTACTGCCGTTACCACACGGCCAGGTCTAGGTCCTTTTAGGATTCCGTAAAATCATGTATGGGGCGAATAAGTGGGGTATAATGGGCTTATGGACTTTAAAATAAAACTATTTCGAACATCATCGGCCCAGCCGTTTTTGAATGGCTACGGAATCTGTTGGATTTAAAAGGCTGGTGCTGGTGTTATTATCTAGTAAACCCGTAAGACTTGGGAGCGTACAATATGGTAACAAACCAAATACGTGTGTGTCAGTAACAGCTGACCAGAGACAATAATGACTGTCATACATAAAGAAGAGGTCCTATTTTGATAAATACCTCAACATAATCCTATTACCGAGAATAGCCCGACATGCACTTAGTCGATTTTTTCTTTGATAATATCTAATATTTATAATTACCTACACCTAGAAAACGCAAATCAAACTATTTTACACCATTTTCAATAACATTTGATGATAAATAAATTTAAATCAGATTAATTATTACGAAGTTGGAATTGTCCACAATAATTCGTTAGGCTCGTGGAGTGAAAACTTTGATGGCGAAATTAAAAATAAATTCTGGGGGAGATTGGCGTCAGATTAGGAGATTAATTCGGTGGAATCGTTTCACTTCCTTGACTATACGTTTTTCTTGGCTAATTGTTTTATAATTAGAATTGTAATTACATCAGCCTATCTCAGTCCACTGCTGAACGTAGGCCTCTGCTATCGCCACGCTGGGCAAGCGGATTGGCGATCGCAGTAATGTGTCAACTATGATGACGCTGCTGCCCATCGTCAATCTTATATCAAATAAAGGTCAGCGACACTTCAATCCTTTAGTCGACTCTTACGACACCCGCGGAGAGTTGGGGTGGTGACCAATGTATTCTTACTGCCGTCACCACACGGCTAGAATAACTGTAATTATCCACATACATTTGTATGAAATAATACGTACCACATATATTTGTATAAAACATTGTGTATTAAATACGGGTGTATAATGTATCCGTATGGTGGTATGTGCTATGTGGTGACGGCAGTAAGAATACATTTGTCACCCCAACTCAGCCCATGAGTGTCGTAACATTCGACTAAGCGATCAAAGTGTCACTAATCATATCATCGATGATGGGAAGTAGCGTCACCAAGTCATCACAGTGGACACACTACTTCGATCGCCAATCCGCTTGCCCAGCGTGGCGATTATGAGCATTACCTCCTAATGCATCCGTAAGTGTAGTTAGCAGGAGAGGCCTACGTCCAGCAGTGGACTTAAATAAGCTGAAAGTGTGATACGAAAGTGAACATTCTGTCCAGGATGCTTAGCCAAGTTTCCAATCGCTAGCGCTTGGTAGCGTATCGTAGTTTTCCCTCTCTGTCACTCTGAACAAATATTTGTGATAAATAAATACAGAAATAATGCCCTCGCCGGGATTCGAACCCGGAACTTCCAGCTTCGTTGGCAGGGTCACTACCAGCTAGGCTACGGAGGCTGACAAACAGAAGGTGAGAAAGGTGAACAGAAGTTGCCTATTACATGCAATGTCTATTTTACACACGTCTATGATAGACTACTTAATATTCCGCGCAAGCATTGTTAAAATATCGTATGACATTAAAGGGTATACGGCATACATCAAAAATCGCACATTAAAAGCATCTGTCTCTATCACTCTAATAAAGGCGTTATATGAATGAAAGAGAAGAACCTTTCCCATTACCCCGACCATTCCCACCTTTTTCCACTAAATGCACCTGGAAGAGCGTAAATGGGTCGTTCTTATTTTTCACCAACAATAAAGTAGCTTGTCCCTTTATTTCTATTATAATTAAATATGTTTTTCTAAAAAAACGTGTCCATAACCTGGTGACGACTCAATAAATATCGAATGATTATTCCGGAGTGAAAATTTAAACGGTGCATTAATAAGCTAATCAACAATCATTTCCAAATATTATAATGTTATAAAATATATATATATTGTGTGTTTCTTGGAATCTTTATTATGGGTTCTTTTACTGGACTTAAAAGTTATCAATAAATTTCAAGTTTTAAATGATAACTTTGAAAAATTTACAAAAAGTTAAAAAGAAAACGTAAATACAATAAAGTAAATACCTGGTAAGTGGTATACTATCAAGATGTCTTGCGACTGACAAGCTACGATATCGTGATACCAAGATACAGTACTTAAGCTAACTTTGAATAACAGTACCTATCTTGGAACTTAACAATCACTAATTTCATCTTTCTCTCGTGTTAAAAGCCACACACTGTATTATTGCCTATTTCGATAAACTGCTTCATAAAGTGACAACGTGTATTCAGAAATCTGGCCTACTACCGCGAAAATCGTGATTCGTAAATTTCGAGGATTTTTCTCTGTCACTCAAAGGAAGGCGTCATTAGAGTGAGAGAGACAAATCCTCGAAATTTACGAAATTCGTTTTTCGCAGTAGTGCCGCTGAAAATTAAATAAATATAGAAAAATATCGTCGGTGAAAAATAGGAACGTCCCAAATACGAGAGTAATATAACTAGACAATTCGCATTCAGCTCTCGGGTACGAAAACAAGCAGTGTATACGAAATGTTGTGTCAATATGCCCTGGATAGAACTGTTTACAGAGAGCGTTTGCTAGGACTATTTTTACCTGCACGGAGATCGAATATCTACCCAAGTAGTGTTGCGAAAAACGCTCAATCTGAGACTTTAAGACTTGAGCTTTTTACTTGCACGAAAAATCGAATATCTGTCTTCCCAACGCCTTGGCCCCACGACATTGGTAGGCGACCGATGAGGCGAGAAACCATACAAAATACAAATACATGCGAGAGGGAGTTCCGTTTTCGGTCTCTCGATCCAACTTATAGAGTCGCTTACCGTCGTCGATGGTTGGGAAAATATTACCGAAAGACGATCAGCGTCCTGAAGGCCTAGTATAGGTAAGTCGCGATTTGCTAACTTAATAATAAACTCTATTGATTTTTTTTTAATTGACAATTATTTGTAATTAACTGTCACGATCGTATCAACCCGGATGTAAAGGGATAGAAAAAACGTCTCGATCGCGTTTACGTTTTTCATCGCTATTTCATACAAATGACAATGAAAACGTAAACGCGATCGAGACGTTTTTTATAAGTTATTACCTACGCTAGGCCCTCTGAATACTGTGTGCTTGCTTACCATGAGGTGAAATTAACGCGGACTTTATTTCCCTCTCGCTCGCTCCTATATGCGAGTACGAGCGGGATAGAAAGTAAACTGACGGCGATAGTATGATAAACACACACACAGACTCTATGAACACCTCGTGGTAGCGCTGTTGTTAAAATGTGTTTTGGCTGTAATATTTAGATGAAACAAACCATTACCGCAAACGGCGTCGTTATGCCAATTAGATGGAAATGAAATAGTGCAGTGGTTTAATACAGAGCTATGAACTCACCCAGCAGCCATGTAATCATTAAAACATGAAGTCAAGAAATATTCTTTATTGAGACAAAAAATGAAACGACGCCCAGTTGAAAGAGGTAACTTTATGTTTTCATTTCATTAATTTCATCGTGGTTTAAACTACACTATATATGTTTTATTTTCACATAAATGAAAGAAAGGGATATTAAAGATGCTCTTTAGTGCGATTTTTTTGAACAAAACACGACATAGATAGCCGCACTATGTATACAGGTTGTCTCCCTCACTCTAATGACGCCTTCGTTCGAGTGACAGAGAAAAAACCTCGAAATTTACGAATTTCGATTTTCGCGGTAGTACGCCAGATTTTTCAATAATATTCGTACTTTTCTGGGTTAAAGTGTTCCCATAATATCAATTTTGTTAAAGTTTTGCATCTATAGTTCTGACCCCTATTGATGATGTCAATAGTTTTAGAATAGCGACCCTACCGCGAACCACAGAATCCGTAAATTTCGGGGATTTTTCTCTGTCACTCTAATTCCACCTTCGTTGGAGTGACAGAGACAAACAAACAAGACAAACAAATCCCTGAAATTTACGAACTTCGGTGTTCGCGGTAGCAGGCCAGACTTGACATAAACAAATTAAACTTACTTAACCCTTTTTCTTTTCGTTCCAAAAACAAAATGTGCATACCAAATGGCGTCGCAAGCACGAGAAAAATAGAAAAAAAAATTGTGGACATATTTTGGGTGTAATTTGTACTACTAATCAAAATTTAGATCATACATTATGCATTTTTCGCAAAATCGTGCATGTTAAAATATGTAAATATTATTTACTTTTAGATTGAAAAATGTATTAAGTTCAGTAATTGTAAAATCTTTATGGTATAAATTACAAAATCACAATAAAAAATAATGTCTTACTTAGTTAAAAACCGCTAAACACACGCAACGAAAACAAATTTCCGCCATCTTGCTTATAAACACATGTAAGTTTTTTTTATACAGTTACGCCAACGAATCAGTAGTAAGTTTGAAAGTTCATTGAATTTCCTTGCAAAATTACCCTTAAGAACATAATATACATATCTAGTTTTCAAACACCGCTTTGGATGAGCGGTGCTCTCTTAGCACAAGTGTATTAACACTTAAAAAGAGGCACCAGTGTAGTATATTGTTATTACTTATTAATAAAATATATATATATTTTTTTTATTGACACCAACTACGTTTTGGTTATGTACGATACATCGTACACCATTAACGCCGCGGCCACGACATCGGTCTAAGGCGACCGGCTTAAAACGTATGGTGGTCCCTCTCGTACCCATATCGGCATCCCGCTCCAACTCATGGATTCGCTCGCCCTGGTCGCCTTAGACCCATGTCGTGGCCGGGCCGTAAGGGTTAAAACAATACTTAGTTTAGCAACTAAACAAAGGACAGAATGATGGATGATATAAACAATTACCCTCAACTTTAATGACCTAGGTTCTAGACCTGACCAACCGAAAACTTCCAAATCGAAAATTTTGAACATCTGTCTCTGTCACTTTCAACGAAGGTGTCACTCTGTATGACAGGGACCGATGCTCGAGATTTATGATTTTCTAGTTTCGAGGTAGGCCCCGTAACAAAACACTAGGAGAGACAATATTGTCATAGAACAAAGATAAAGCTCGACTGTTAGTTGAAGTTATATTAATTTTAACCGTTATTTACTACCTACTCGTCTTAGATTTTCAAGCTTATCAAATGAAACTGTGTCAAAATTGGAGGCATTTAAAGGTGCATTCAGACCAAAAGAGCATTCGCAAGTTCTATTCCCCACTCTACGAAATCAACGAATCACGTTTTATGTAGCGATTGAATTTCGTAGAGTAGGTAGGGGGTTAGAATAGCGAATGCTCGTTTGGTCTGCATGCACCTTTAGATTTTTATTTCGATAGTTTCGATACGATTATTTCGTTTCATTGAAATAAATATCATGGAACCATCTTACCACATAAATACATAGACATCTTACATATTTGAACAGCCATGACATGATTAGTCATCGTTATCAACGTGCGATTTTGGTGGCAAAGTATGGTTGACAGAAAAATCAAATAACAGGTATTTATCATTTATCAATTATAAAAATTTCAGAAATTATAGTAATTTTAATTATAATAATTAATTACTTATACTTATCTTAATAACTTATTCAAATTACACTGATCAAACGAGTAAACGACTAAAATATAATAACAGATTCGGCTGTCAAACGTTCACGACAAATTGAAAAATCCATTATATAACACTGATCTTAATCCACTTGAATATTCATTTTACTTAAAATAAAGACTTCGCAAAATGTCATTTAAGGTACTATTTTGTGTCATAAATAAATGACATTAGATTTTTTCTTTTTTAAAGTAGGATATAGTTTGTATGTATCCTATTTTTACTGAGAGTACGAGTAATAGAACAAAATCGCATTTTCACATTTGATACTTTTTCTGTCAACCATAGCCATTGCCACGGGAAGTGCACGTTGATAACGATCACTAGACATGATGCAGTGAAGGAAGCCTGTCAGGGTATCCTTCAAGCGTCTTTCCGGAAGGCAGAAAACCGTGCTGAGTGGAGAGCTTTGGTGCAAGAAATTTCGGCCTCAAATGGTCACGACTCTCAGTCATGAGCAAACGAAGAAGAAGAGAATATACACCGTGTTTTTATTGATTTCCGTTAAATTAAAGGGAAGTTTATTTAGGTCAAAAATAATCAATTTCTCTAAGAAACTAGTGTCTTAACTCTTACTGTTATTGAGTTGTTAAAAAAATAAGTTTAATGACTGAACAAGTGTATGGCAACCTTTATTACATCATAATGTTACTTATTTTGACGTGTGCCGTCAGTCACATGAGATCTTATTCTTAAGGTTCTCTCACACTTACCATTACAATTATTATGTATTAAACCGAAAAAAATATTTTTTTCTGAAATTAACAAAAGCCGATATACCAGGCAACTTCTATTAATGTCCCAAGTAATCTGTCCAATTTAACGGAAATCAATAAAAACACGGTGTATATTTTACCCTGATTGTACAAATGAACGGTATTGGAAGACACCGAGTTGCGTCAGAGAAATAAATAAAAGTTAGGCGAACAGCCGAAATTCGGCTTGATAAGTCGCACGTGACTGGAAACCGGAGAGGTTTGTACAAGCATTATTTTAAGTAATGCTCGATATTGTTTCAGAAACTTGTGAAAAGAATAGTCCGTAATGCGTTCAATTATATTTTACTAATTCGATTACATCATTATACAGGGTGTTCGTGTTGATTTTCGTTAAGCTAGACACGTTACTTGCCGGGTATAACAAAACGTATTGCGAAAAACATATCCCCACCTCGGACATTAGGTGATCTTGGTCGTTTTTCTCTGGTATATGACATCTAATGTTTATAACAATTGTTAAGTTCGAAAAAAAAATTATTTTTACGTTTTCATACATCATAAATGAAATAGTACGAGTAAGTGTGGGAGAACCTTAAGAATAAAATAAAAGTTAATCTCAGGTGACTGACGGCACATGTCAAAATAAGTAACACTACAGTTGCTCAGTCATTAAACTTATTTTTTTAATAACTCAATAACAGTACCTAAGAGTTAAGACACTAGTTTCTTAGAGAAATTAATTATATTTGACCTAAATAAGCTTCCCTTCAATTAAAAGCAAATGAAGAAAAACTCCCTGTATTCATTTAAATATTAGACGTCATATACCAAAGAAAAAATACTGAAATTTACCAACGCTGAAGATGGGATTTGAACCCACGTCCTCAGCTTTCGCGGCTGATGCCTAAACCACTCGGCCACTCCAGCTTAGCGGATACCGGTCAAATTTTTTGGATATATACAATCTGTTATCAGGCTATAGGCAACTTTGGCTATGCTCTAACCCTCTTATTAATCAATAATTAATAAAATAATTTGAGTTGTTCTACAAAATTATTATTTTAGATTAACCTCTTGTGTGTCGCGAATATTTTTTTCTGATAGTTTTTACGTCACTGATCAGTGCTAAGACATACGCGAAGGGTTAAGAAGTACGTGCATCGGAGACATGTTCTGGTTAAACCTCGAACGAAGTGAGTGCTTAAAGCGATAATAGTATGAAAGACTTTTTGTCTTTAATAAATAATACAATATTTTGCAATGCATTATGATGCATTTATTATCATTTAATGATGAATTGACATACATTTGAAACGAAAATAATGTTTAGTTTCTCCCAATATAAATAAAGGACACCATGTCTTCAGATTACATTATACGTAAACATCTCCATGTCACGCAAAACACCACTTTACGACATTAAGTAATTCGATATTTTATTTTTTTCTCATCTTCCTGGCCGGTAAGCCGATACGACTCTTAAAAGCCTGTCAACAAGCTACGCTGTCATATAATATTTTGTGAAAAATAACTAAACGGACCCAAAATTACTCTTGTGGAAAAATATCTGCAAGTGATATCTATGAAAATATTGAAATGGAAATGAGATAACATCTTACAGTGTAGATATCCGAAAATATCATTTAAACGGCTCAGTGAATTCTAAAGCAAACATAATAAAGAGATTTGAAAAAGTTTGATGGGAATGAATTGGTTACATATAGCGTGTGTTTTTTATACGGGCGAATAATTAATCCAGCTATAATACGCGATCCTACGAATCGTATATGATAATCATTTCGTTTAATTTTGTTATTAATTAGGTATAATAATTTTTCTAAAGTGCAACTCAGCAGCAATGTATGCCGTCCAACTGACATGACACTCGTATGACGTTTAGATACTTATGTCTAATTTAATTAATGTAATGTGGCTACCAGTGAACGCAATACATTGCGTGCTCAATTATTTTGTATGAAATCAAAAATAACTTAATTTCCTAAAGAAATGTATGTAAACGGGTTCACTAGGTCCGATAGTAATCGCCATTAAAATTCGCCTTTATCAAATACACACGCTGTATTATGTTTACTAAGTTAGTACTTAAGTTTGTGGCCGAGAACTAAACTGAATATAAGACCGAAAGCCGAAAACCCGAAAGTCTAACCACATCTATCTTACTGATGACTATTTTCGACGCCTGTTCCGCAAAAAAAAGATATGGTGGTCATTACCGAATTCTCAAATATATTCACAGGCAATGAATACGAAGCAGGTGGATTTTTTTTATAAAAAATACTGGAAGCATGGTGATTTCAAACATTTTAAAATAAAAAACTCGGGGGTAAGATGAAACGGTTTTCAGAATGGGGAAAGACAAAATGTCGTCCTTCTGGCACAGCGTCTGCCGATAGCATTTTGTCTTACCCCATTAAAAACCGTTTCCCCCTTACCTTACTACTCGTATATATTTCCAGTGGTTTTTTTCTTTTGTTTCTACAAACCACTCTAACGAAAATTTAAATTTTTTTGGACTCCAGTGAGAATCAGGGAAATGCCAATACAAGCTGATTTAACAAAAAACCCTATATGTATCATCATCATCATCATCAGCCTATGTTAGTCCACTGGCTGGACGTAGGCCTCTCCTATTAACTATGCGTATAGACGCTATATGTATACCTCCTATATGTATACAAAACATTATTCTTTGATTACCTATGGCCAAGTTTCGTTATAAATGATTCTGCGTAAATATTGTTTCTGCTTTGTACGGTTTGATTACAAAAGATTGTAGGACCGAGCCGAGTCCGATAGTGATTGATCGAGTAAATACAGTGTTACGATGTGTATCTTCGAAATTTCGGACCTGCTTTTATGTAGGAAGGCCATGAAAGTCAATTTCAGATTTATGTTTACTGTTGGAACTCGGTTTAATCGTAGTATAATTTGTTTGACTTTTCAGTTTAGTAATAACGGATTATTATACGATAATTAATGTTTACAAACGAAATAACGCCCGTAACGTTAGGATAATATTAAACGTAATTTTACGCGATCAAGACCTATTTATCGTTGAAATAGTTATGAATTTATGGTTTAGTAAGAGTAGGTACATTCAAACCAAATTCAGAGCTCCTACCTATTTGCAATTAGTAAATTACGAAGTATGACCTACGGTACTCTCCACTGAGTATGTCCCGGTATGATTTGGCTGGTATGGCTTAAGGGCTGTACAGGCGCTATCAGATATACCGCAGCGTCTGGAGCGTTCAAAAATATCTGAACACGCGTTTATTGTCATATGATCAGGGTGCTTAGACAAGTTGCCAATCGCTAACGCTTAATCGTCAATCGTAAATGAAAGACAACTAACGTCTTTGTCACAATAACGATACCTTTAGGCTCAAAGGGCGTAAACGCCATTTTGGCCAAAATGAGTTTTTAATGCAGTTTTGTTCAGTTTTCTCTATCGATATGTGTAGTTAAAACAACGAAATTCGACAATTTAGGGCATATACGACCCACGTATTTCTAGGACATTTTTTAAAAGCAAGAGGCGTATTTGATACAATTACACAATTTTTTGTTTATTTAGGTAATAAGTTCGGTAATAAAAAAAATAAAGAGGTCTTATAACCAAGTTGTTATAAAATGTTTATAATACAAAACTAAAGAAGCTCATACGACGTAGAAATTATGCTACTTAATTTAGGTAGTATGACTCTAGTAGGCTAAATTAGGTTTATACGCCCGTATCCTTGCATTGTACATTTTAAAATGACTCATACGCCGTAACGTAGTAGGCATGCTGCGCCTCGTTGATAGCCCTATGTGCAAGCGAGATAGTATTCATGCGACGAAAAGATGTGAGCTGATGAGAGTGATGTTAGCTGCCCGTCGTCGTTTGTTTCTAAGGTAAGTTGATAAGATTGTATTAGACTTACCTATTTTTTATATGGATGGGATTCGGAATGGTGCGTTTATAAAATAGTTATTTTAATAAACTCATTACCCGCTTTCATGTAACAATACCTACCTGTACATAATGTCAGCAATAAGTAACTAGTTATCTAAACGGTAGCTAATAATAATAATATGTAGATGTTAGTACAGATTCTATGATTTAGATTGGATGAATTATTGGTTATTAACTCTTACGAAATAATAGGTAAGTCTTTTTTCACAATATTGTTAAGTAGGTAATGTGATAATCTTCGATTACCGCGATTAGTTGGTACTCATTGAAATGAAACTGTACAGTTAATGTGATAAATTAATGTTAAATATGTTAATCAATGTTAATGTCGTGGGATACGTTTTTTAGAGCTCCGACCAAAACTCTGTTTTCGGAGCTTTTATTGAATGAGTCCGGTACTGTAAATCGGTTAAAGGTGTTTATTTCTATGCTGGTATCTGTTTATTTTAAGGCGTATCGCATTAGTACTTTAACTGGTTACTAATAAGGTCTGTGTGTACGCCGCGGAATTGTGTAATGTTTTGCCTCTTACGCCCTATGATAACAAAACTTTTTGACTTATACGCCCCAAGAAATATACAAATTATGGCTTTTAGGCTCGCTAAGTTATTTTATTATTTCAAAATTGCTTACGTACTGTGTACCTATACGATAGTAATGATTCATTGTCATTATCCAATTATAAAGTAAGAATGAACAGATATTGCGTTATTAAAACTACAGTATAGAACCGAATGACCATCATTTTAAATCTATGTATACTTACCTGTATACTGGCGTACCGTTGAAAGTGTGAAATGAAAAGTATAGACAGATAATGTGATAAAAATGGGAGACATTGTGTATAATGTGTATAAATTTACGTTCAATTTCAGTCGACATTTTTAATTTACAGTACACACAGTTATATTTTTTGGTTCTGTGCGTTTTAAACATAAATTTAATTTAATGATTAAGTATTTGAAAAGTCTTCTACTCCATTTAGTATGTAATTAATATCTACAAAATTATATGTTGGTAATTATAAAAAGAAAGAAATGCTATGTGAGAGTAAAAGATCTTAAGTTGTGTCTATAGGTTTTATAAAAAACAAAAGATAAAGATTTGTGATTATTAGTCTTCTAAAAGCATGCTATTATATTTAATTTAGTAGTTAATATGTATGTGTTGGTAATTATAAGGAAAAATAATACTAAATGAGAGTAAATGTACCTTACATTGCGTCTAGAGGATATTATTGAAAGAAATATATAATATATATACTCCAGATGAAAGTTTTGATGAGCTTCTTACAAACAGCAATTAATAATGACAACATCTTTGTTATATAATATATTATACATTATATAATAAAGATGATTGATGAGATTATATTATTATATATTATATAATAAAGATGTTGTCATTATTAATTGCTGTTTGTAAGAAGCTCATCAAAACTTTCATCTGGAGTATAGCATTATATGGGTGTCAGGCGTGGGCCATGACGAAAAAGGACAGAGAGATACTGGAAGCCTTTGAAATGTGGATCTGGAGATGAATGGAGAAGATAAGTTGGACAAAAAATATCACAAATGAAGAAGTGCTTAAAAGAGTGAATGAAAAAAGGAGTTTGCTAAAGATAATAGAAAATAGGAGAGGGAAAATGTTTGGTCACTTTATACGACATGACGCTTTAATAAAAAAACGTAATAGAAGGAAGAATTGAAGGAAAGCGAGGAAGAGGGTGAGACGTTGTGTCGTATAAGGAAGTCAAGGAGGTGGCTTTAGACAGAGTTAGATGGATACAGTTACATTCATCAGTTACGCCGACAAGAGTTTGACTCTTAAATTTATGATGAATTATTGTTTGTTTTACTGGTTTCATATCGCATTTTAATCTGAGTTTTGGTAGTAGCCTAATTGTCCAATAACGTCATAAACGTTATTTTTATCCCTAGACATAAAAGAAAAATATAATCAGCAACAGCATAGTCAGTGTAGACATTTTTTTTAAATAAAAGCAGCAACCTTTTAATTGATTGTAAGTATTTTTTTAATCCCACGGTGTATTATACACCCATTCAGAGCATTGCCTATGTTATGAATGAGTTTATAAGACCGATTATACCTATGGTAATTGTGATATACGCCCCATTTAGACCAAAACTCAAACGTTTAGTAACCAATACTCCCTACATTCTTTGCATATTATGTGAAGTTTAAGGGCGTAAATGCCATTATTTCAAAAAGTTAAGGGAGTATAACACACCGGTTTTCTTTATTTATTCATTTATCCTAAATGATTGATATTCAAAATGTTTATCTTAAAAATTCAAGTACGTTGGCCAAAATTTAAGTTATTCTGCCAAAAAACAAAGAAGTTATGATTTTTTTTCTAAAATACTTTTCTTTTTTTGCTTCTCCTGTAAAGTGGCAATTTGACGTTTACGCCCTTTGAGCCTAAAGGTATCGATAATATGAAAGAGTGACAGAGAGGGAAAACTACGATACGCTACTAAGCGTTAGCGATTAGCAACTTGGCTAAGCATGCAAATATTTTTGGGAGCTCTGAACGCTACGATTGATCTGATGGTATCTGTAATCCATCAGTCTCCATCGAGTGCAAGATGCAGTAGTTTTATAACAAGATTTGTCGCTTTGGTGGTTTGAAGCAAACTTCCTTCAAAGTTTCTGTTAGGTCGGATCGATCCTTAATCGGATTGCTAGACAGTTGCAAAGTAGCTGTTTATCTAGCTTTTAGATTAACTTATTTACTAACCAAAGTGTAAGATGATCATTAAATGGTAAGTTAAACGACCAACATTAAATAAAAAGAGATCGTATTTTATTTGGTAAGCAAGACTAATTTAAATGATTAAACTTAAACCGCTATTTACAATTAGATGAACACTAGTCTTGCTAGATTTAAGAGTCGAATAGACCAGTGCCATATCGTCCAAAAAATAGCTTAAACAAATTATATCTGCCTATTATTACGTATTACGCCGTGTTCATGACGTTAAAACTAAATACCTAATAAAATGTAGGTACATCAATACATGCAGATAGTTTAGGTAGAAACTGTACTAACCAAAGCCACAACCCAAATCATATGTGTAAAAGCCCCACATTTACTATAAGCCTCCTTAAGGTCAACTTATTAGGGAAAAGTAAAACAATTTCAGAAAATATTACAAATCGAAAAAGATTTATTATTATTTTGCGCTATTTCACCTGAACACTGAATAGCAATAGCAATTTTATTGCGTTGGGGTTAAGTTCATCTTTCATTGCTTGGCGAAATTGGATACGAGGCTTTCAAAGTTATCAATCAGTATCTTCTTATGTCGGTTGTGAAGGTCTGTGGGGTTAGTTCTCAATGTAAGATTTTTTGTTATGAAATTAGATTGGAATCACATTGCCACGTGTTTCTTACTAGCGTTTTTTGGTCCATTTTGTGTCCAATTAGCTAGGGTAAGTTTTAAATGTATAGGTAGTTTAATCGACGACCATTTTATTATTACCAAAATCAAGCATGACATCTTTATGAAATGCTATAGTGCGTTTGACGCTTACAGTAAAATTAACACGAAAAATATTTTTCTCAACATGCAGTGAAATATTGTCTTTACGTTCCTTAAAATAGACTCGGAAGTATCACTTTTAGGGCGCAGTAACTCACTGGAATGGAAATGGAATTTCATAACACTTTTCAGGCCTAGGCCTGCAAAGTAACTTTTTTTTTTAATTTCGACAACATTGTCATTATTTTTTTTGTACTTCTTTGTATGTTTGAGAAAAGCACTATGAAAACGTGAAACTAAAGCTACGTGAAAACGGATTCCCGGCATCTGACGTAATGTACTATTTTTTATTGGAATTTGATGTTTAATTACTGCCATGCTCGGCCACTTTTTAATACCAAGTTCGTTATACAAATACTATGGCGAATTGGACCTTATAAAAGTGGATAGGCTATACAAAACTCACTGCGATTTAACATGCTTTTGACAGGTTTGCTAGTTGAGTACTCTATTTTATGAAAATGCCCATATCCGCTTTTGCTAGCTTGAAAAGAACGAGTGAGAGACGAAACTGAGAAATTGAGTTTGATTGATTGAAGATTAATAATATTAAAATGTTGTTGCTGAAAGTAGTCTCCAGGCGTGTTTTATTTGATATCGGAAAAGGGATTTATAATTTCATAGCTTCGAGGTTTTACTTTATTTATGGGATAATTTTATTTAAATGGGGCTAAAAAGGGTTTTCAGACAAACATGTCTCTTTTGAATACAGTGTGGAAATCAAATGCGATCAAATATTTGATGTTAGCTTAGGACTAAAGACTTAATTCAGATAGATAGGTTGAAAAATATGTGTACTTTTAGTGTATAATTGTATAATTTAGACCGAAGAACATAATATTCTAATTTGGGTGAATTTAGCAATGTGCAAATTGCAGAATATTCTCAAAATTTCCTGAAATTACTGGAAATTCTCATGCAAGTTGCCACTGAAAACATTCTCGTTCAGATTAGGGATTATTAGGTACGGCATGAACTGTCGATGATCGCAACATTTGGCATTTGAGTTCCACGCTGGTGACTGTATCACCTCATCAAGTGTCGAAAAAATTGCCTTAAGGCTTGGCAATAAATGTGCAAAAACAATATCAAGAACTTTCCATGAGAACATTCCCAATTTTGGAAACTTCTTTTAGGTACATTGCTAGGTGAATTAGTTTTTATTGGACATGAAATAAAACTATTTAAATGGATTATATCGCGTATATTAATTACATTTATATCTCGACTTTTGTAACACTTTACAGGGTTCGTGGTCGACGGGTGACTGATAATGGAGGAAATTTGAATTGTTTTCATCAAAATAAGAAAATAAATAAAAAGGTAGTTAAATAGTTTTATTACATGAGTAATCGAATGGTAATTGAACAAAATATTGTTATTTTGTGTAGTTTACTCGTTTGACAAGTGCATAATTTATGATTGTGCAATATTTGGCCTACGGAACCTTTATACTTAGTATGGACTGTCAATGTACAAGTTGCAGAATATTCTCTAAATTTCCGAGAATTTTCATGAGAAATTAAGACTAAGTTCTCATTGAAAATGTTTCCATGAGAAGTAATAAAAAATAATATTATTTTTCATAATTGATTAAACAAGGCATATAATATACGTTAAAAGGCATGTATATACAACGGTTTTGGCATAATTAGATTGCTTGTAAAATTTAAATTGCCGAAAACATTTCTCAATAGAAGTTTCGCAACTTATGAAACTTCTCCTCGATAAATTGCCACGCTTATTATACTTTACGCTACCATATACCCATGCGAAAAGTACAAATATAGTCGATACATAATGAAGGTAACGTAGTAATAGAACAATCATAAATAATACACAAAACAAATAAACTGCTCGAAAAAAGTTGACTGACCTAATTAGAATATTTTTTCTTTTTCTTTGTCGTTAACACTCTTGCCATGCCATACCACGACCACTCTCGTGGTCATCACTTCAGCTGTTGGTGGCAAGCTTTACAACACGTCGCCACTCCTCTCTGACGGCCGCCCTCGTGCATTCATGCAGTGATGACGAGCCATTTAAAGCCGCCTACCATTAACACTTTGAACGCGGGGAACTCCCGAGGGGAGTTCTCTGTGGGAGTTTCATTTTCGCTACAAAGCGGGAAAATCACGGGATCGGCTACGAGCGTAGCGCGTAGCACTCGTCCGCAATGAAAGTGTTAAATTTTATGAAATGAATAGATACTTGAAAGCCTTTTGAATGCGCTCTCGCAAAAATAAGCAAAACACGTGAGTTTATACCAACACATCGTAGTGATACAAAGTATCCGGAAACAGCGACATACAATGTTTATGTTTACGGCTTTTGTTACGACGGCATCTATTCGGCTTCGAGTAGAATGCTATCAATGTTGTAAAGTGTAATATAACAAATATTGCAGACTTGGTACAGTCGCTATCTTTATCGGAACGGCCAAAGTGCTCATAGTACATTGTATATTAAGGGCAGTAAATAAGAATTTGTGAACGAGTGTGAAAGTAAAGCCCAAGCCGAAGGCGCGAGCTTTACTTCACACGAGTCATAAATTTTGTACCGCCCGTGGCACACACAATGTTTTTCATCACACCTGTGAGGCAAAAAAAGTAAATAAAACAATATATTTTCACAAAACTACTCTAAAATGATCTAAATCATTTCTTAAAATCAGGGAT
Organism: Thaumatotibia leucotreta; assembly: GCA_025490895.1. Lineage (NCBI taxonomy): Eukaryota > Metazoa > Arthropoda > Insecta > Lepidoptera > Tortricidae > Thaumatotibia > Thaumatotibia leucotreta. Next base: position 17,376 of record JALPQI010021686.1, read on the forward strand.
GAAATCTGGGCGCGGAGTGCGACGTAATGTTATATGGAAATCCTTGTAATGACGCATCTACGGCGCGCATCGCCGCAGCGCATTGGCGCACTTACCGAACAGGGTGCTTAGCCAAGTTGCCAATCGCTAGCCCTTGCTAGCGTATCGTAGTTTTCCCTCTCTATCACTCTTTCATATTAGTGCGACAAGGACAGTTAGCTGCCTTTCGCTTACGATTGACGATTAAGCGCTAGCGATTGGCAACTTGGCTAAGCATCCAGGTGTGATGATAAAAATATTTGACCATGGAAATAGTACTGTCGAGGTGTTTGCAAGCACTTTAGCCGCAGGAGCACTTCCGCTTCAATACATGTATTTATTTTATTGTTGTTTTTTTAACCGACTTCAAAAAGGAGGTGGTTCTAAATTCGACTGATTTTTTTTGTTGTATATACGTTACCCGATGTCTCCGAGAATTGTGAACCAATCTGTAATCGAACGTGTATAACCCCGATTTGGTCCCGTTGGCACTAAGTTGGGGATCTTGGAGAAATCGAGGGATCTCTTCAAATGTTATAGGTACCTATAAAATTTATATTTTTTTTTATAGATGTATGGTGCTTTTGGTAATTTTAATTCGTTTACAAGCATTTGCATTCAGAAAGTAGGATTTGATGATAGGAAACCAATGATGGAAACAAATCGGGGTTTTTGGATTAATCGGTTGAAGTCTGTTTGTTCTAGTAGGTAAATCTGCGTAACTATTTTCTAGCTACTGACTACCTAGTCTTTAAAACGATTAACCTTCTGAATATAATTCTGCTATAAATTATTCTGTCTAAGGAGTCTTCTACGAAAAGATAGGACAACTACGAACTAGGGCTTGCAATACTGAAATTTTTTATATGGGCAATATCGGATACCAGTTTTGCCCAAAAAAAAAAACGACCACTTATAAAGGTCTTCGCAGTCTTCGCACGTTACAACTATTTATAATAACTCAGCGGCGTCTCGAGTCTATTTTATTTTATTTATTGGAGAAATAACAGAAGTAAGTGACACAGTAGTATTTCACATTTTGAGATATAAATATACCAGAATACACAAACTTCCTTAAATTTTCTCACTAAAAAATGAACAGGAGACGGATTTGTATGTAAAAAAAACAACATTCCTAGTGCACACGGTACAGTATTAAAGCATGCATAGAAAACAATAATAAGTCTATGTCACATATTGCAATTTAAATCCTATGTCATGTATTCCAGGTCTATCAAAAAACCGTTATTTTTTCGTTGGAATTTTATATTTTGATTTAGCGCCCTCTATAGCAAATTTAACGCAACGGAGAGTTGTCGAGTTTGCGGACGATTGTGGTAGACACACGTCTTTGAGTGGCTTAAGGTTGTAGTACCTTCGAAACACTACGTACAGATGTCGCTAGTGATTAGCTTCACAATACCATTGACTAAATTCGCTGTGATCGACGGAAGGTAGTCTGGTGTAATTGGAAGCACGTTGGATCGGCAATCCAGAGGAAGCGGGTTCGAATCCCGTGACGACCAGAGTCTTTCGCAGTTGATTTTTTCTATGGTAAGCACATCTGTTACGACATTGTGGGATTATTTTGATTTTGTAAGCAGGAAGCTGCTAGTGCCATTAGTCTAGTCAGTAGTGAAGTACTGACTAGACTAATGGAAGATTATAAAACAAGAACAAAGCAGAGGAAAGTAACTAGTTCATTAACAATTCTTTTCCGGACAGCGTCAATCTGTCCAGAACATAAAGAGGGCACTTAAAGCGGCACTAAATTCCTAAGTGTCGGCGAAGCTTATTACTCCGGCCACTCTTAAATAATTTTATTATTATGGCGGTCCCGTTTTTCTTTCTATGACGCCTCTGTTTTGTGGCCGCATTTAAATGGTTGTGTAAAAGTTCTTACATAGCTACTTGATAGTCCAGTCCGCGAGACCATTTTTCCGTTCAGCTACTTTTTTGGAACCAACTCAGTGTCTGTCAATTTATTTTTTATTTATTGAACACAAGAACAGCAAAGAGTAGAGAAAACTTTCGCTTGATAACGCCGACATCCGTAAGGCCAGGGGCCCGTTTCTCGAAAGCTTGTAACTTGTAATACAAGTGGAAGTCTCTTTTTAACACTATTAATTAGAAAAGGACTTCCGCTTGTATTACAAGTTATAAGCTTTCGAGAAATGGGCCTCAGCCGTACACCTGTAAGTTCTTACGTAAGTTACAAGGACGGGGCTATACTAAGGAATGAGATAGTGGTATTCACCTCTCATTCCTTAGTATAGCTCCGTCCCTATAACTTACGTAAGAACTTACAGGTGTATGGCTGGCCTTAGGTTATAGCATCAAAAGAAGAAGAAGAACACAAGAAACTTACATGTTACATAAAAATAAAATCAATGTTTCCCAATATTCTAATAGAGAGTTGTTCGTATTGTTCTTGTCACAGTTAATGCCAAGCCAAATTAAGATTGGCCCTTGTGGTAATGTACCGAGGATGCTGACGGTATTTCCTCGCTGCATCGCAACACTGATGTGCTGTGCGAGGAAGTCGTCAGCTCTTCAAGCAGCTTTTTAGTTACGTCAACCAGACGTTTCGCTATTTCAGCAAACCTACATATTGTACTGTCGTTGCGCCTGCAAAAACCGACATGTGGTGGATTTTAATTACTTGCAATTAATACCCTTTATGTATAGTTGCTAGGTTTTTTAGGATACCTAAGTAATAAATCCACCACATAGGGGATTTTATAGGCGCAACGGTACTACTTATAAAAAGTTGTAACATAACCGTCTTCACACTTGCGGCACTTTTTTTAAAGTTACGTTTTTAATGATAAACCATATTAAAATAATATCCTCTTATCTTTACGAGAGGAAACAAAAAATAAATTAAACGAGCAATATTTATCGAACTCTCTATAAACATTTATCAGATTAATAATATTTTATAGACTTGTCAAGTACACCGCCCAGTTTAATGATGAATTTTATGAAATTATATAAAATCTTTGGAAATTTAAACGTAGGTAGGTACATTTGAAAATAACATTTTCATCACATTTGCTGTCTAAGCGCGCCATTACTTGCGTGCGTAGCGGGAGTAATAGAAAAGTGAAATTCCCAAAAATATAAATGTCAGTACGTCATTTAATAATATTATGTCTTAAAAATTATTTTTTTGTCGGCAAGTGTGCTGAAAATCATTGTATGCATCACGGTCGGTAAGCGGAATACTAACTCGAGTTATAAAAGACCTCCGCCTAACGGCGTCGGGCTTCTAACACTCTCGTCAGTAATTCCGTAAAGTAGTTCCGTAAGGGATACCCTCCCTTGTTAAAAAATAAGTTTTAAGACAAAATATTATTAAATGACGTACTGACATTTCTATTACTCCCTAGGGAATTTCACTTTTCTATTACTCCTGCTACGCATGCAAGCAATGGCGCGCTTAGACAGCAAGCGTGATGAAAAATATACCCTGTGTGCTCTCCATCCTCATACAAATATCTCATTTCTATATTATAGACAACCATCGCATCTGTATATTCATTGCGTTTATAGCAAATGAAAATCTAACCATCAATTAAATCAAAGCACGTCTATGGATTAATGCCCGAGTTATCAAGATTATTCCGATAGATCGCCGCGAATATCGCCGCCCACAGCCCGGAGGCCTCGCTTTTGGCCAATCGTGTAAAAAAACATTGAATGAAACGAAATTGCATATCTGTCAATTTTAAAACGCATGAAAAGTAACTTAATTATGTGTCTATGGCGTACCGTATACAGGCCGTCTAAAACTATAAGACATGCAGGAAAAGTACTTTTTCACTTCTCATGCTCAAAAAGTGCACCTTTATGTCGTGCGTAGACGACATAAAATCGCATTTCATGTTCTAGAGCATAAAAGTAAAATTGTTTTCTAAGGCGAAGATGGGCTAAGGTAATCGGTCCCAACAGCCAAACAGTTAAAACATATTGCACAATTTTATTAAGCAATAAAATATTATAAATGACTAAATTGGTTAAATATATATAACAATATTAGAATTCTGTATTTTCTCTCATAAAATTTAAGAAATCACATAAAATTGATATCGATTATCGTTCAAAAATGCTCCGAAATGTTTGACTTGGCAGAAAATCGAGCATCTGAAGCTCTGATCACAGGTTGAAAATTAAAAAAAAAAATTTAAAAATGAGTTGGGGGGGAATTGGTTGTATATTTTTTCTTCTTTCGCTTTACGACAACTTGGTTGTGTAAATTGCAGTGAAAAATGTTACTTTCCTCGCAAACGAAGTGAAAAGCAGAGTGTACAACACGGGCATAAATGTCCATTTTTATCCTCGGCTACTATTTTGGTCTTCGCTTCGCTCAGACCAAAAAATTGCCTCGGGTAAAAATGGGTCACTTTATGCACTTGTTGTACAATCTACTATTAAAAAAGCTGTGTATTTTTTTTTAAACCTGTGAATACACAATTACTTACTTTTAAAAGTTATATAAAGTCTTCTGTGAGCAACATACCCTTTCTACGATATTTAAGGTACATTCCCTTTATGTCCCATAGTTTTGAAACGACCTGTATATGTATTTATACCTATAGAACAGAAAAAAACATGCGGAAAAAAGTTATTACAAAAAATAAACTGGATCTGTATTAAAGGATGTTTTGAAAGACTCCCCTACCTACAAAAAATATATTTGTTGGGAAATATGTTTCTTCTCAGAATATGATCTGTTAATTAGTCACTCCTATTATTGTTACACTCTGTATAGTATTAATCAACTCTCAACTCTATATATAAACCTGTTTTTTTTAACAAAAACAATTTCCAATGAAACCATTTTCTTTGGCACAAGATCTTTCAACGATGGGAATATCAAACAAGGGTTATTTAAGATTAACAATATCCCTTCTACGTGGCCTCCGGGTCGCTTCAACTGTCCCATCCCTGATGGATTGGATTTACTCAGGCAATAATACAATTATTTTCGGGAACACA
>JALPQI010021687.1:0-17533 GCA_025490895.1 Thaumatotibia leucotreta
AGGTATTATAGAAATCGTTATGAGCGAGTTTTTAAAGTACGCATACCAAATGGGTAACAAATTTATAAACTTCACTAATTAGGCGGGTGTTGGCCCGAGTTTCATGTTTTCCTCTGAAACATCGTAAAGTTCTTCGAACTTCCTAATTTGAAACGGCCGTGAACGTTTTGTATGGACGTCAACGAACAGCGTTCTGCTAACAGCTGTTTACACCGATAAACTTAATTGAATAAAACGCCGTCATGTTGAAGTACGCCAATACCCAAACCTTTATTTATTTATGGCAAGAAAATTTCGTGAATTCCAATTCCTAATAATTTCCTCGTCTTTGTTTGACTTTCTTTGTAGACTAGGCTTTTATAAGAATGACAAGATTAATAAGTGCAATTAAAGAAAATGTTATTCGTCGATTTAATTGTCTAAAACTATTTGTGTACATTGGTGAATTAAGGAAAATGCAATAATTGGTAAACTAAGACTCCAGTTTTACTTTTCTGCTTCACTTAACTGTGATTGTAATTGTAGTATGATTGATGGTAATTTAATATATTTTATATTGGCTTTCACATATATGTAATAGTACATTTCCTAACTAGTGCGGGAAAACTTTTTTTCGGCGAGGGTGAAAGTTGGAGCCCGAGTGAAACGAGGGCGACAATCATCCGAGTTATAAAAAAGGTTTTGCATGTGTAAGGGACGATTTTTTTCATAACACGTGCATCAAAAATAAAAATTACCGCGCGCGAAGCGTGCGCAAAGTTCGTTTTTGCGCACTAGTTAGGAAAAAGTATTTTTTTCCCAGTGAGGAATCCTGTGGCCGTGTGGTGACGGCAGAAAGAATACATTTGTCACCACCCCAACTCCTCCTGCGGGTGTCGTAAGAGTCGACTAAGGGATTGAAGTGTCACTGAAGATAAGATAAGATAAGATATATTTATTTGCAGAAAAAGGGTTAGTTACATGTCTTAATATTATGTTAGATATAGTTCCACCTTTTCCAGCTGTCTTCATACAGCATGCAAATTTATTTAGAGTAGGATTCAGTACTCAATTTAAACAAGTTAACAACTTAATAGTGACTTAATTTTTTAACCTTATATTAAAACATTTTTTCCAAAATCTTTTCCAACTAGGTATCTGAGGTATCTTTATAATTAAGGAAGTTTCTCACACTGTAAAAGCAGTTTTCAAGGAGCCAAGATCTTAATTTACGTTTGAATATGTTACCTTCGAGTGACTTTATTTTTACGTAATTGGTAAGTGGTTGAAAATCAGTATGCACATATTATAGCTATTCCTTTTGTAAACACTGTTATAACAGCGTGGCTGGTATAAAAGACATTTATATTGCTCTCTTATGTCTCTCGAATGTACATCTGACCGTTTTTGAAAATATCCTGGAAATTTCTGAACAAAAGTACAGAGTTTATAAATATACATACATGCTAACGGTAAAATATGTAATTCTTTAAAAATTGGTTTGCAGCTTTTCCCTATCCAGGTATTTGTTATCGCGCGTACACATTTTTTCTGTAACAAAAATACTCTCTCAACGTCCACTGAATTACCCCACAACATTAAGCCATAATTGAGAATTGAGGACACATGTCCATGGTAGGCTGTAATCGCTGCCTCTTTAGATACACATTGTCTAAGTTTTCTTAATGCGAAGATAAACCGATCTAACCTATTACACAAAAAATCAATGTGTCCCTTCCAATTTAAGCAAGGGTCTATATTTAAACCCAGAAATTTTACACTACTAGCTTGTTGTAAAGTGACATCTTCAATTCTAATATTAAGCTTAGGGGGTTGAGCTTTTCCTGCGCTAAATTGTACAAAATTAGTTTTTTCTAAGTTTATTAGAAGATCGTTATTATTTATCCAGCGATTTATATTCGTTAAAGCTTCATTGCTCTCGTCTTCATATGTATGTACACAGATTGTCTCCTCTAATAATGATAGTCGTGTCATCCGCAAACAGTATTGATTTGTGTTTTATGGCCATAGGAAGGTCATTTATAAATAGCAAAAATAACAAAGGGCCCAGATTACTGCCTTGTGGAACTCCTGAAACAACAAGACTGTCAGATGATCTATAGACTACCTTAAAGATTTGATTGTTATATTCCTCAATTTTTGTTATTTCAGTACATTGTGTCCTGTTGGATAAATATGATTTAAGCCAATTATTCGTTTGACCTCTGATTCCATAACAATCTAATTTATCCAGCAATTTAGAATGGTCAACAAGGTCAAACGCTTTAGTCATGTCAAGAAAAATTGACATGATCGGTATTTTCTTGTTCAGGGATTCCGTTATGCCTTTCACGAAATTGAAACATGCTAATTCTGTGTTGTAACCTTCTCGAAATCCATATTGGTTTGGGTGCAGGATATTGTACTTGGTTAAGAAGTTAACTAATCGAGCACAAAAAGCCTTCTCAAATATTTTTGATAAGATCGGAACAATGGCGATCGGTCTATAATTTCCTGGGTTAGAGTGATCTCCTTTTTTAAAAAACGGTATTATTTTAGCTGTTTTTAGCTCTTTCGGGAAACAACTTTGACTAAAAGAGAGATTTATTACATGTGCAAGCGGGCGGCTTAAGAACAATCCAATCAACTTAATCATTTCTGTTGAAATGTCATCAACTCCACATGACTTTGTGTTATTTAGTGACTTTATGAGTTTATACACTTCATCATCATGTATTGGATTTAAAAACATTCTGTATTGATTATTTTTAATGTTATTTTTCTGGATCCCGCCATTTGTTTCGCGCGTAGTGCGCACACCACATAAATTAACAAAATACTCATTTAAATTAGTACAGACGTCATGGGGATTAGTAACTGTCTTATTATCAATCTTTAAACAATTAATATTGGATTGATAATCGAAATTTGACGTATTAGAAGATATTAAGTGGCTTTGCATTTATTTTTGCTAAATGATACATACTTATTATTGCAATTTTTCTGCGAATTTTCAATGCATTTCTTTAATATTTTATTATATTTTTTCAGGAATACTGTGTCACATACGAATCTCTGTCTTTTTCCTCTAACTCGAATAAGCATTTGCCGTTTCACTTGACACGACCTGCGTATGCCCTTTGACAACCATTTTACACATGCTTTCGCACTGCTAACTCTAACTCTGATAACCGGGAAACATAGATCGTAAAACAGTTTCAGTGTCTCATAAAAAATGGTAAACGCATTTTGAGCATTATTCGATGTTAAAACGTCACAGAAAGAGAAAACACTTATACTATCATGGAACTTTCGGATATTATCGGTACTGTAGTCCCTTTTGTATTCGAACCATGTAGTATACGATTTAATTTTATCAATATTTAACAAAATAGATTGAGCTTTATCATGGTCAGATAGGTGCAATGTATGAGTATCAGATTTAACTTGACGCATATTGCTTGCCATTTGATCAATGCAAGCATTCATCCTAGTGGGTGTCTGTATGTGCGTTATGAAGTTGTAACTTCTTAAAACACTGATTAAATCCTTTGCGGCTGAATTTTCTTTTAAGGTGTCGATATTCCAATCACCACAAAGTACGACTTTCTTTTGTTTATGCTTTAAACTTAGGAATTGAAGCAAAAGTTCCATTTTATGCATAAAAACACCAATATGTGATTTTGTTTGCTGAGGTATCCTATATATAACAATTATTATTAAATTTATAGCACTAATTTCAATACCACAGCATTCAAAGTAAAAGTCAGATGCCAAATTAGATATAAACTCGACTGGTTTTGCTTCCAGTGTCTTTCTAATCAGAATGTGAATGAATTAGTTAAGGTAGGGCATAGCGAATGACATTCCGCTTTGTGTGGTAGGGCACAGCACAGCGGATGCCATCTCGCTCTTATCTAGAGCAGAGCCCAACTGGGGAAGTACCTCCGCCTTACAGAAAACCGCAGCCAAATAACACTATCCCCTACACATAGTGTTGTGTTCCTGCTGGTGAGTAAGGTAGCCAGGCTCAACGAGGGTGCGGAGTGCTGCCGACGGGGGGACCTACGGAACTGACAATACTGGCTTCGGCCTGTGTTGGCGCGGCATGCAGGTGCGGCTATCAGGGAGACCCGGTGAAACGGCTGACCGCTGGCCGCCCGTAGGTCAGTAGGGTTCCCGAACCCAGGAACCACGTAATCTCCGCCCTGGGAGGCTGAACCGCCAACCTGCGCAAAATCCCTGGAGTAGTGGCCGTGCCGGAGGAGGAGACCGGAGTGGACCCGGCTGCTGCCACAGGGGGGGGACCGGGGGCCCTTCCGTACGCCGTGCCTGCAGACCGCACTACCTGCGCTGTCCCCTGCCAGATTTGTTCCGTTTGTTTGTCCCTTGAGTCGTCGGCACTCCGAACCCTTCTTAGGATTAAGTACACCCACTATAATGGCGCGAAAACAGAAAAAGTTTGGACTATCAGCGGCATCTCCACCACACAAGTGGACTACTGCAACATCAGGGGTATCCACTCTAACCTAAACGCAGTCCACTGCCACCTGGAAACTGCGCAGCCGACCATACTTTTCCTCACGGAGACGCAAATATCCTGCCCGGCGGATATATCGTACCTATTGTACCCCGGCTATACACTCGAACATAAGTTCGTGAGACACGCCGGTGTATGTATGTACGCCCGGCAGGATGTATACTGTCGTCGTCTTCTTGCCTTTGAAGACAGGGACCTGTCAGTTTTGTGGGTGCGTGTGGACTACGGCGGCCACCCCAGAGTCTACGCGTGCCTTTACAGGTCTCACAGTGGCAACACAGAGACAACCCGACTCTTCGAGTACATACAGTCGACATCCGACAGAGTGCTTGAGCAGTACCCATCCGCGGAGCTGGTGATTTTGGGGGACTTTAATGCCCACCACGTTGAGTGGCTGGGCTCCCGGTCCACCGACTTTGCGGGAAGGTCTGCTCACGAATTTTCTCTGGCCTATGGGCTCTCACAACTGGTACGTTCTCCCACGAGAATACCAGATATCGAGGACCATACGAGCTCCTTGCTTGACCTTCTGTTGACCACGCATCCGGACGGATACACCATCGCAGTAAATGCACCTCTCGGCTCGTCCGATCACTGCCTTATCCGGACAAATTCGCCTTGCGCGCAGCGAGAACCACCGCGACCTACTACTACTCGTCGCGTTTGGCAGTACGGGTCAGCAGATTGGGACGGATTGCGTGAATTCTACGCTTCGTACCCTTGGAGGCAGCTCTGTTTCGCATCGGATGATCCTGACTCCTGTGCGACTAATGTCGCCGAGACGATACAGCTGGGAATGGACTGTTTCATTCCCAACTCACTAATCGCTACAGGAGCAAAGAAGAGACCTTGGTTTAACCGGCCCTGTAAAGAAGCTGCGGTTCAAAAGCAGGCTGCTTACAGGGCTTGGACCAAGGCCGTAACTGATAAGGATCCGAATGTCTCTGATGCGAAACGCAGACTGAATGCTGCCTCGAGGTCCTGCAAAAGAGCTGTTGCCAGAGCAAAATTTGATTTTGTCGGCAGATTTGGCGAGAAGCTTGCAGGCCACCCTTCCGGGAGTAGGGCCTTCTGGTCACTTGCCAAAGCTGCCGAGGGAAACTTTTGTCGGTCGTCCCTGCCACCACTGCGAAATGCTGACGGTAATCTGGTCCATAGTGCAAAAGAGAAAGCCGATCTTCTAGGTGCTCTTTTTGCCTCGAACTCGACTGTGAGCGATGACGGCAGCATTATACCGCCTACCATCCCGCGGTGCGCACACTCCATGCCAGAAATTCGCATCTCCCAGAAAGATGTTCGGCGGGAGTTGCTGTCGTTAAACGTTCACAAGTCGAGCGGGCCAGACGGCATACCTGCAGTGGTGCTTAGACGTTGTGCTCCTGAGTTGTGTCCTGTGTTAACGCGTCTCTTCGCTCTTTCCAGTATCAAACGGGAAGTTCCATCTTCGTGGAAGACGGCCCTTGTGCACCCTGTTCCAAAAAAGGGTGACAGATCGAATCCATCGAATTATAGGCCTATCGCTATCACCTCCCTTCTCTCTAAGGTCATGGAGCGTATAGTTAACGCTAAGCTCCTTGGTTACCTAGAAGAACACGATCTTATAAGCGACCGCCAGTATGGCTTTCGCCACGGTCGCTCTACCGGTGATCTTCTAGTGTACCTCACTCACCGCTGGGCATCAGCCATTGAGAGTCAAGGCGAGGCTTTGGCAGTCAGCCTAGATATAGCGAAGGCGTTCGATCGAGTCTGGCATAGAGGCCTTTTGTCGAAGTTGCCATCTTATGGACTGCCCGAGGGATTATGCAGATGGATTGCTAGCTTTTTGTCCGGCAGACGCATTCGTGCCGTAGTAGACGGTAGCTGCTCTGATAGCATGGACATAAACGCTGGCGTCCCGCAAGGCTCTGTGCTATCCCCAACGCTGTTCCTTCTGCATATCAATGACATGTTGTCTATCGGCGACCTCCATTGCTATGCGGATGACAGTACTGGGGATACTTTTTACACAGGCCGTGCTAATATCCCTCGCTCTGTGGTACTGGAAAGTCGCGGAAAACTTGTGTCTGACATCGAGAACACTTTATCTAGAGTCTCGTTATGGGGTCGGGATAACCTAGTCAGGTTCAACCCCACAAAGACACAAGTTTACGCGTTTACCGCTAAAAAAACCCCATTTACTGTGGCACCAAAGTTCCAAGACACAGCTCTTACCATGTCAGGGAGTATTGAGATCCTCGGAGTCGACATTTCCAACGACGTCCAATTCCGATGTCACCTAGAGGGAAAAGCTACGCTGGCATCCAAAAAGCTCGGGGTGCTCAATAAAGCGAGGGGATACTTTACTCCGGGGCAAAGACTTCTGTTATATAAGTCGCAAGTCAGACCCCATATGGAGTATTGCTGTCACCTCTGGGCAGGAGCACCTGTATACCAGCTTGCACCCTTTGACTCGGTACAGAGACGAGCTGTCCGAATAGTCGACGATCCCAGACTCAAAGGCGGTATTGAACCCTTAAGTCTAAGGAGAGACTTCGCCTCCTTATGTGTGTTCTATCGTCTGTACAATGGGTTCTGCTCTGAAGAACTGTTCGACATGATGCCAACGTCCACTTTTCATCATCGCACCGCTCGCCACCGACTGGGCGCTCATCCTCACACCTTGCAACCTAAATGGTCGCGCACCGTGCGGTTTCAGAGGAACTTCCTCCCGCGGACGGTCCGTCTGTGGAATGAGCTCCCTGCCGAGGTTTTCCCGTTGGACTACAGTATGGGGTTCTTCAAAAGAGGAGTGTACAAGTTCTTATTGGGTCGGCAACGCGCATGTGACACCCCTGGGGTTGCAAGCGCCCATAGGCTACGGTGACTGCTTTCCATCAGGCGGGCCGTATGCTTGTTTGCCACCGACGTGGTATAAAAAAAAAAAAAAAAAAAATCGCTGTACCACCTCTGCTATTTTGTCTGCAGTATGAGGATGCTAATTTAAAGTTTTCAAATTGTATATTACTTTCACAACCCTTTTTCACAAATGTTTCACTGAAACAGAGCACATCGATGCTTTGATAATAAGTTTGAAAGTCGTCGAGCTCCATTTCTAAAATATCTTGTTTACCTAACAAGCCACAAATATTTTGATGCAAAATCATAAATTTATTGGTATGAGTTACAGATACGCTCTTTACAAATTTAGTCTCGAAAAAACTCAGTGGAGTTTCTCTGTTTTGAAAGATCCAAAGTAATTTTATTTTGCGCCAATATGTTACATGCAGAGTCATTCTCTTCTTTTATTAATGTCATCAAAATACTGAGATCCCAAAATATACATTTTAAGCCTTTATTATTTACTCGTCCAGTTTTTCGTGAGAACATAACATAATCATAGGACAGATTACGATTACAATCAAGTAGGTATGCGTACTTGTAATTATTTACATTTAAGTACATAAGCTTGTTAAAAACTTCGACTCTGTGATTAAATACATTAGAGTAATAGTTACACTTAAAAGTGGGGGAACATAAAATAATGTTTGTATGAACATATTTGATAAAAGATTGATGATGGGCAGCAGCGTCACCTAGTGGATACATTACTGCGATCGCCAATCCGCTTGCCCAGCGTGGCGATTATGGGTATTTACCTCCTAAAGTGTTTATACGCATAGTTAATAGGAGAGGCCTACGTCCAGCAGTGGACTATCATAGGCTGCTAATGATGATGAATGATGAGGAATCCTATCTCTCTTACTTTTCTGAATATTTATTAACGGCATTACAAACTCGGCTGCTCAAAGTCAAATTCAAGTATGTCCATTTTTGCAAATTTTACAGGAGAGCAAAAAAACGTAATTTGTCATTTTCATCGACAAATAAAGTCAAAATTAATTAAAATTTATTGTCATGGCGTTTAACACTATAATGTGAATTTTTTGATGATTTTTATTTTTATTTTTATTGCTCAGTTTAATCACAAATAATAAGAAATGTTTTCAGCTTTGTCGCATACCCACTTTTTGGGAACAACCGTCAACGTAAAAACAAGCAAGTCTGACATGCTTGATTTTAGGTTTGTTGCATTGTACTAAAATGTAGGGGAAAATGAGGCAGTTACGTCTTTTTGCTTTTGTTATAAAACGTACTTTGTCGAATTCTCTAAAACAACTAGATCGAATATGTTCAAAATCATGTTGTGAGTAGATTGCATCATGTACCATATTTATGATATTTTTTCATATTTTTTAGACCTGCCGATAAAAAATTAAGGGGTGTAGACAATTTTTTTTAGACTTTCTGGACTATTATTTCTGAAAGTATTCCATTAATCAAATTATTGGTATCATATGATGTATTACACATTAACATTTGGATAAAAAAAAAAATTGACATTTAGATACATGTATGGGATGCCCCCCCTTAAAAAATGTTATTTTGCAATTTATATTCAAAACTCAGTAGCAACACACAATATATACCTTGAGCTGAAATTTCATAAACGTACGCTAAACAGTTACAACAGAAATCGCTGTTACATACAGACGGACACACAGGCAGGACGCAAATGACTTCCGCTTTTACTTAAAAATCATAAAATATACGTATAAACGTCTGGTTAGTTTAAAAGCCAAACGCTGAAATCAAGCATCTCCAGAGACAATTTGAATTTCAAGTACTTATCTCATTTAGAGATACTGCTTTCCAGCTTGGATCTGGACCAAATGCTTGGTTTTAGCGTAGATATTGAGGGAAATACGACAAAGCTGAAAACATTTCTTGTCTATAACTTCAAAAATAAGGGGTTTAGAAGAAAATTTTTGATGCAGAAAAATGCGTTTTCGGTTCCTTTTTCAAAATATGCAAAAAAACAAAAACTGAAAAAAATGGACATACTTGACTTCAACTTTGGGCAGCCGAACTCCTTAACTTCTCGTTATCATCTTTACGCGGACGACTTGCAGATTTATGCAGCGACTAGTTTCAATGAATTTCCTTCACTGATTAACAAAATCAACCGCGACCTTGACATCCATCCGTAACTGGGCCTATAACTATGGTTTGAGGGTAAATGCACAGAATTCGCAGATGATCCTTATTTTGTGGCTAAATTGCCGGAGTTGATAGTACCCGAATTATGCTTTGACGGAGTGACCATTCCTTTGTCCTGTACAGTAAGAACAAAGGTATCACCATGGATCAAACCTTGGACAGCGCATATCACAGAGACTAGTAAAACACTTTCTGCTTCTATACGTATGAACTACTTAAGACATCTCCAAAACTTCCTTCCTCTTTAAAAACTTTCCTTTCCTCTAAAACCAGTCTTACCCATTCGCTTTTGCTTCCTTTATTGGACTTAGTGCTGTTATTGTTGAGGATCTTAGAGAAGAGCTACCTTGACAAACTCGAACGCTTATAAAACTTAAATATCAGATACATTTTCGGTTTGTATAAGTATGATCTCATACCTCAGTTCTATATGCAGATCGGCTTATGTTCGAGCGCCATCCTTTCTCTTGATTTTCCATCCAAGAAGATACGAACTCACAAAAGATCGTTTACTCTCCGCGCCGTTTAGCTGTGGAATCAGTTGTCCATGTCTGTAAGGAAGTCGCACTTGGCTTCAGCTCTCAAGGAGAGGCTATAGAAAATATGGCTTTCCGATTCCAACTCCTGACTATGGTGAAACCTTTGTGTGTTTTTATATTTTTATTGAGTATTTGATATATGTACGACCTGTTTCACAATCTCCAGTTAAAGCTATCTGTGAGATAAAAAATAACACTATCTCTTTCTTTCACCGGGAAGAATAAAGAGAGCGTGTTATTTTTATCTGACAGATAGCTTTAACTGGAGATTGTGAAACAGGCCCGTATACACTTATTTATTATTTCACTGTACATTATTTGTAGGTATTTATATTTGTTTTCATCATACTTGCTTTCTAAGCGCGCCATTGCTTGCAGGAGTAATAGAAAAGTGAAATTCCCCAGGGAATTTAACTTTTCTAAAAAATAATATATATTTTGTAATATAACTTTTTTTTTGCCCGCAAATGTGATGGAAAACATTGTATGCATTACGGTCGGTAAGACACGAGTCACGGCGTCGGGCTTCTAACACTCTCGTTAGTAATACCATACTTACCTCCCTAGATGCACAATTGGCCGTGTGGTGTAAGTAAGAATACATTTGTCACCACCCCAACTCCTCCTGCAGGTGTCGTAAGAGTCGACTAAAGGATTGAAGTGTCACTGACCATTATTTGATAAGAACTTGATGATGAGCAGCAGCGTCATCATAGTGGACACATTACTGCGATCGCCAATCCGCTTGCCCAGCGTGGCGATTATGGGCATTTACCTCCTAATGCGTCTATAAGCATAGTTAATAGGAGAGGCCTACGTCCAGCAGTGGACTATCATAGGCTGATGATGATGATGAGATGCACAATGTAGGTCCTAATAATTAAGTAGATAATTTCGGATTTATATCAACAATAACAGAAAACAAAATTATATTTCTAAATTTAAGGAGTAACAGTTATTTATGATGCAATAATGTTTTTTGAAACTGACAAGAGTTAGAAAAAACCGGCCAAGAGCATGTCGGGCCATGCTCAGTGTAGGGTTCCGTAGTTATTCAAAAACGGTTGGGCTGATTATGTTCGAAATAGTTTTGTTTTAAAGTATTCTATAAGCCCACTATTCATGTTTTTTTTCATATTTTTTGGACCTACGGAACAAAAGTTAGAGGGGGGTAGGTATCATACAACATATTGAAATACATTTTGCATGGAAAACCAGACTATCTTGGCAGTACCAAACAGGCCGTGCAAAAAAGTACTATGAAAATTCATTCCTGCACGACTGTACGTGTGAGAAAAAGTATCACTTTCTGTGGATTAAGATTACCCTTGAAAAGAGCACTTTATCAGCATATGCATTGTTATTTGCATATGCATTACCTACTTTTAATTTGTCTTTCACCGTTGATTGTTCATTTCTCATTTTCAAAGGTAGGAACAAATCTGTGAAAGGGATAAGTTCGCCTTTGTTATATAATATTGCCTCTGTCTGCGTTTCCTGTATTTATTGTCTAATGTCCAATTAAGCTTATATGTACTTTCATACTTACATAGGTACATATTTACTATATTTATTGTTATGCCCAAAAATGACGGTGTTATAAGTATTTCCAAAATAAATCTTAGCCCTCTTTCAATTTCGCGTTTTTGTCTATATCGTGACGAATTTAACGATGTTTGACCAACCATGAGAGGTACACCAATATCTATATTATATATTATGCACATATAATGGAATCGCCCATTACGCAGGGCGTTGTATGGAGGTTAACCAAGTGTATGCGGTTGATCTATTACATCAGAAAATAATTCACAAATAGTAATAATTCCCTTTCGCTGATCTTTACAAAATCTAGACAACCACTGCTACTGTTAAATTTTATAAGTATCTCACCATATTATACGTAATGACCATCTATAGGTGAGTAGGGCATTTTAAAAAGAATGTCAATTAAATGGAATGTTACGCTAAAAACTTACATGAAAATAAATCGAATTGGTCACAATGCTTGAGCTTGCTTGACTGAAACATAAAGCTATGTCAAAACACCCTAGCCCGAAGGCTTGGGATCTAAGCTATTTTGAACGCTAACTTAATTAAAGCTGTTTTGGAAAGCCGAGAGGAGGATCATTAAATTACCAAGTTTGAACTTCGATCATTTTCAATTTATTGGGTTAGCTTGTTCGGATTATTAGCTCTTAGAATAATTGCTTTAAAGCACGATAATAATAGTATAAAACAATACTTACCAGGGAAAGATAAAATATTCATATATTCACTCAAGTTTTGGGGGGAAAATATTATAAATACAAACATGAACATTTCCAGCACATTTCTTGAAATATTCATTGACATGATAAGTCGAACTCACTAATATTAGATTATATTCTGTTTTCCTGATTTTTTCGTCCAATAAAAATGATATTTAGGTCTAGGTCAGATACCTCCGCGCATTTTAAAAAAGCAAACTCTTGATAAAGAACGTCCCTTTCACCATACGTTTTCAGTGTAATTTTTAACGTTCTAATCTTACGTGTCTACAAAACAATGTGCAATATTTTTAACCGACTTCAAAAAGGAGGAGGTTAACAATTCGTCGAAATCTTTTTTTTTTTTTATGTATGTTCCCCGATTACTCGAAGACGCGTGGACCGATTTGAAAAATTCTTTTTTTGTTTGAAAGGGTATACCTTCTAGTTGGTCCCATTGTCACCGAATTTTGATCTGATGATGGGATTCTGGAGAAATCGAGGGAACTCTTCAAATGTTGTAGGTACACATGACATTTTTCATTTCTTTTCGAAGACTAATCAAGTATTTGCGTCTAGTCATGAACATTTTAAGTTGGTGATCTGATGATGGAAGGTACAACTCCTTAGCAATTTAGGAGTTGGGGGATAATTCTTTAAGTATAACATATTTCATGTATTTTGGAAGCTATTCGCGTATTTGCGTTTAGGTGGTCATCCTTTCATGTCGGTGAGCTGATGATGGAAGGTACAACTCCTTAGAGATTAGGAGTTGGGGGATAATTCTTTAAATATAACATAGTTCATATATTTTGGAAGCTATTTGAGTATTTGCCTTTAGGTGGTCATAGTCTCATGTTGGTGAGCTGATGACGAAAGGTATAACTCCTTAACGATTAAGTAATTCTTTGAATGTAACAACTGTCATACATTTTCGAGATCTATTCAAGTTTTTGCTTAGTAGTTATGACATGTTGGTGAGCGGTTAGTGATTCTTTAAATAATATAGGCATGCTAAGGCTTGGAAGCTATTTGAATATTTGCCTTTAGGTGGTCATCCTTTCATGTTGGTGAGCTGATGATGAAAGGTACAACTCCTTAGAGATTACGAGTTGGGGGACAATTCTTTAAATATTACATATTTCATGTATTTTGGAAACTATTCGAGTATTTGCGTTTAGGTGGTCATCCTTTCATGTCGGTGAGCTGATGATGGAAGGTACAACTCCTTAGAGATTAGGAGTTGGGGGATAATTCTTTAAATATAACATAGTTCATATATTTTGGAAGCTATTTGAGTATTTGCCTTTAGGTGGTCATAGTCTCATATTGGTGAGCTGATGACGAAAGGTATAACTCCTTAACGATTAAGTAATTCTTTTAATGTAACAACTGTCATACATTTTCGAGATCTATTCAAGTTTTTGCTTAGTAGTTATGACATGTTGGTTAGCGGTTAGTGATTCTTTAAATAATATAGGCATGCTAAGGCTGTTACCTATAATCTTTGAAATTATTCATACCTACTGATGATACACTGTATATCTCCTCGATAATGGGATAATTCTTTGAATATTTAAGTTATCCAGTTCAGGTTTTCTGGCCTATTACAGTGCAGTGCATACTAAATAACGATTTTACACTACTAAATAGAGTAAAATAAAAAACTTTAAAATAAAAATAAAACCGCCTTCAAAAATTCGCCCGAACTAAAAAGTAAAAAATAATTTTATTTTCTACTTCTTAGGATTTCCTACCCAAACCTTTAAACCTAGGTATCCTACAGGTATCCTACAGATTTCTTAGAAGTCGGTGCCAAGCCAAATATGTTCACTTCGCGAGTATATGACTGTATTTGATAGATTTTTGTCTATAGTCAAGTCATAGAACTTACTGTCACACCGGTTATCACATCATCATCACATCATCAGCCTATGTCAGTCCACTGCTGGACGTAGGCCTCTCCTATTAACTACGCGTATAGACGCATTAGGAGGTAAATGCCCATAATCGCCACGCTGGGCAAGCGGATTGGCGATTGCAGTAATGTGTCCACTATGATGACGCTGCTGCCCATCATCAATCTTGTAGTATGGTCAGTGACACTTCAATCCCTTAGTCGACTCTTACGACACCCGCAGGAGGAGTTGGGGTGGTGACAAATGTATTCTTACTGCCGTCACCACACGGCAAACACCGGTTATGCTTTCATCAAAATGACTAAGGTAGATTATTCTGTTGATAACAACATAATCGGACTGACAGTAAGTTACAAAGCTCTATCTAATACGAGTATATACCTATGAACGTATTTGGCTTGGCACCGACTTCTAAGAAATCTGTAGGATACCTGTAGGATACCTAGGTTTAAAGGTTTGGGTAGGAAATCCTAAGAAGTAGGAAATAAAATTATTTTTTACTTTTTAGTTCGGGCGAATTTTTGAAGGCGGTTTTATTTTTATTTTAAATTTTTTTATTTATAGATGCAAAGATCAGAATAATCAGACGTTGAAATAGATTAAATCAATCATGTAAATTCTGGCATACCAAACTTTAGGTTCATGCGGCCTCAGTGCACGTAAATTCTTAACACGCGGGTTGGTGATCATTTTTAACCGACTTCAAAAAGGAGGAGGTTTACAATTCGTCGAAATCTTTTTTTTTTTTTATGTATGTTCCCCGATTACTCGAAGACGCGTAGACCGATTTGAAAAATTCTTTTTTTGTTTGAAAGGGTATACCTTTTAGTTGGTCTCATTGTCACCGAATTCAGATCTGATGATGGGATCCTGGAGAAATCGAGGGAGCTCTTCAAATGTTGTAGGCACACATGACATTTTTCATTTATTTTCGAAGACTAATCAAGTATTTGCGTCTAGTCATGAATGTTTTAAGTTGGTGATCTGATGATGGAAGGTACAACTCCTTAGCAATTAGGAGTTGGGGGATAATTCTTTAAGTATAACATATTTCGTGTATTTTGGAAGCTATTTGAGTATTTGCCTTTAGGTGGTCATCCTTTCATGTTGGTGAGCTGATGATGAAAGGTACAACTCCTTAGAGATTAGGAGTTGGGGGACAATGCTTTAAATATAACATATTTCATGTGTTTTGGAAGCTATTCGAGTATTTGCGTTTAGGTGTTCATCCTTTCATGTCAGTGAGCTGATGATGGAAGGTACAACTCCTTAGAGATTAGGAGTCGGGGGATAATTCTTTTAATATAACATTGTTCATGTATTTTGGAAGCTATTTGAGTATTTGCCTTTAGGTGGCCATAGTCGCATGTTGGTGAGCTGATGACGAAAGGTATAACTCCTTAACGATTAGGAGTTGGAGGATACTTCTTTTAATATAACAACTGTCACACATTTTCGAGATCTATTCAAGTGTTTGCTTAGTAGTTATGACATGTTG
Source organism: Thaumatotibia leucotreta (assembly GCA_025490895.1). Taxonomy (NCBI): domain Eukaryota; kingdom Metazoa; phylum Arthropoda; class Insecta; order Lepidoptera; family Tortricidae; genus Thaumatotibia; species Thaumatotibia leucotreta. Next base: position 15,762 of record JALPQI010021687.1, read on the forward strand.
GTTAGCGGTTAGTGATTCTTTAAATAATAAAGGCATGCTAAAGCTGTTACCTATAATCTTTGAAATTATCCATAGCTACCTGCTGATGATACAATGTATATCTCCTTGATAATGCGATAATTTTTTGAATATTTAAGTTATCCAGTTCAGGATTTCTGGCCTATTACAGTGCAGTACATTCTAATTATAAGTATTAAGAGCATACTAAATAACGAATTTACACTACTAAAAAGCAAAAAATAAAATATTTTAAAATAAAAATAAAACCGCCTTCAAAAATTCCCCCGAACTAAAAAGTTAAAAATAATTTTAGTTCCTACTTCTTAGGATTTCCTACCCAAACCTTTAAACCTCTTACCCTATTCATTGAAATAAAATACTATGGCTAGGTATTCTACAGATTTCTTAAAGATAAAGATAAAGATAAAGATATTTTATTTGCTAAGGACACACAGATATACAAGTACAGATAGTAGGTACAACACGGTTTCGGAAGCAGGTATCCTGTCGTCATCCGACATGCAAATTATGTCCAGAAATACATTATGTTCAAACTACCTATATTTATCATTAAAATTAATACATTAATTTAAATTGGTAATTATTTGATATTACTATTATCATTAATCATTAAGGATTTCAATTAATTAATTATACATTTTGTTTCCTTTCTGGTATGCAGAAATTTGACAAGAAACTATCCAATTTATATAAACAATAGCCCAAAATTATTTTTAAAATTATTAAAATTCAAATTACACATTTATTATTACATATTTATTAAATTTTTATTAATAGTAAGTCAATTTATAATTCCCTTCCATTCGTTCGTTCGTTCACGCGTTCCGCCATTTTCACTACATCTTTCATTTGATCAACGGCCATGGCGGCAATCGCACAAGCTTCAAAAACATGGCACCCGCGTTTAACTAACGATTTAGTGAGCTAAAACAGCTAATCATTTTGCTCAAGACTATCAACGTGGATTTATCGAAACTACAAGGTATGTTCTTTATGTTTGTTTTAAGCCTATATTTTTTACTCGGCTATATAATGTTATACAATTACCCAACAAACAATAATTATTAAAAAGAAATGCCGTTAGACGAGAACTTATTTGGGTTTTCCCTTTTGTTATAGGACGAGGGCGTCAGAGTGAAGAGCTTGCAAATTCTCCTGTCGGGCAAGAAGAGGTACAAGGTTGATTTGATTGTATTTTTCGATTATTATACTCTACATATTCTTTGGTACTATAAAAACAGTGCTCTAGCAGAAAACTATTTAACATCTGTTTATATTTCGTACCGTTTAACTGTTTTATGCTGTCCGGCAAATCGTTGTATAGAACTATGCACATATTATACGCATTCTTTTTGTAAATCGTTAAGTGGCATCGAGGTTGATGTAAAAGGTTCTTGTATTGTGTTCTCTGGCTCATATAGAATTCTGACCTCATTTTAAATAAGTCTGGTCGGTTTTTTTACTAGTTCACATGCTTTTTTTTATATACATGCAAGGTAGCGGCAATATATTTGTCTTCTTGAAAAGCGGCTTGCAGCTATCGTCAAATCTAGCTTTCATTATTGCACGTATACAATTCTTTTGCAATTTAAAAGCTCTTTCAACATCAACTGAGTTTCCCCACAGAAGTAAACCGTAACTTAACACTGACGAGACAACGCCGTGGTAAGCTGTAACTGCTGCTTCAATGCTAACTGTATTTCTCAATCGAAGTTAGAAGTCGGTGCCAAGCCAAATATGTTCACTTCGCG
>JALPQI010021688.1:0-16587 GCA_025490895.1 Thaumatotibia leucotreta
AAAAAATATTCTAGCTTACTATCACGATTAGTAGGTGACCCGACTCCTTGTGAAAGTTTTGTAAAATTCGCTGCTATATATATCATAATTAACACTGATTTTATGCGTGACCCAGGAAAAAGTCCTTTAGTAACGTTTGGTAGCCAGATTTGGTAGCTGGTTGCCAAATGGGAAATATGGTTTCCCGCCTGATAGCCAGCTTTTAAAAGGGACTAAATTTCCCATCTCGTAGCTAAATTTTGTACAAACCTGGTTAGAAATCGGTAATGATAAGTCCCGATTTAAAGCCAGTTGGGAATTTGGGATTTTATTCCCATTTCGAAGCTTGTTACGAAACTTTGGCTACCAAACGGTACTAAAGGGAAAAAGTAACAACGTGGCATAAAAAGTTGGTCGACCTAGCATTGTGTTTTTTTATTATTGTATCTAAAACGGATCTTCAACAATAGAATTTCCTTCATAAAAGAGCTGTTATCATAAAAAGACGACGCGGTATTATTTCAATTACTATTGTATTTTTAACTACAATAGTAATATACAATATAGTAGAACGCAATCCCAGCAATTAATTTTGCAATAAGTACAATCGCGTGGCGTCACTTTCTCCGCTCCGTGTTTGGAACAAAACACGCTATACATACTAATTGGTTTGGTGTAAATTCCGAATGTTGGTCGTAATCTTCACGGACTGTACCTAATTAATAATGAAATGGCAACGATTGGCGCAGAGGTGTCATTCATGGATGTTAGCTGAGGTTGAGGCCGTGTCATTTTAAGTTAAAGCATAATGCGTTGCCAAGGTTTTGCAATTTTTAGTAGGCGATGATAATTGTTCCTACTTAACTGTAGGTGGACTAGCTAGTACTTGCCTGGTGTGAAATTGTTACACCTTGTTAGGGCGCCGTAGTAAACATGGAACCCTTCTAGATTCGCCATGTCCGTCTGTCTGTCCACAGCATAGCTCAGGGGCCGTTAGTACTCGAAATTTGCCATTCGGTACGAGTATACATATCAATAACGTCGACAAAGTGGTAGAATAAAATATAAGAAAAAAATCGGGTACCTCCCATACACGTAAAGTGGGGATGATTCTTTTATTTTGCTGTAATCCTGTAGGTAGTGTAGGTCACATTGAAAAAAAGGTTTTTCAAGCAGAATAAGGGTTCCAAAAGAAAGTGTTTCTTTTAAGTCAGTATTTACGGATATAATCACTTAGTAGGTACGTACGTAGTAAGAAAAGTATTTGACATTTTCATCATTAATGACCGGTAGTCATATTGCGACGAAAGTAGGTATTACATGGATATGACTTTTATTTAATTTTGTTCAGAATTCATTTACCTACCATTTTTTTTTATTGAGGTTCAATATATTTTTTTTTACATTTCTATTACATTAATGAAGGACCTGTAGGTCACTTTTAATCTTATTAATTATCTATTGAACGAACGTAGAGTTGACATAAAGCGTCAGCTTTATGTCAACTCTACGTTCAAAAACACCTTAAAAATTTAATTTTGTTTTGGATCGAATTGAGATCGTCTGAACAGTGATGTGCAGGAATTGTGCTCCTTACTGCCTGCACGGTGAGAGTATTTTGTACTAGGAAAAAATGCAAAACATATTTAGAAAAATACTACAATGAAACAATAAAGATTATCGAAGAAAAATACACGATTATGAATTTATTTGAAGCTTAAATGATAACAACGAAATATCGGCTTATAATTCTGCACTTCTCACATCTGTTGATGTTGAACGGTCGTTCTCTTCATATAAATATATTCCTCAATGTTAAAAGAAATCAATTGACAATATCAAGGATGGAAAATAATATAATAATTTACTATAACAAATTAAAAATTGGTTTTATTTTGAACAATATGCTTATCTATCCATATTTACACTACGTTGGACGTCAAAATGACATAAAAGGCTATCAGTAAGTACTTAGGTCCGATCAGTAAGTACTTAGGTACCTATCGAACCTTTCCGGTCCTATTAGTCATGTAACCAAATTAAATTAACCAAAAAGACTCCATTAGGCCCAATAAATCACTCCCCATTCCCCAATGCTACTCGAATGACAAAAGGACTTAACCGACACCCAATCTCTACATACTTTAAGCCTTGTCTTGCTTACTGCAGTCTCCTCTCAATTCCAGAGATGTGAGTCCCATCGCCTTCCAGCGTTTTATCTCTAAACCAGTTTACGATTGCCCTCACGACCCGTAACATTCGTGGGTCCCAAGGATTCTCACTATACTGGTTTATTTAAGGTTGCAATTGCATTGAACCGTCCAGTTTCACTGTTTCAATGGCATTTAACTGTGTCAATAAAATGATTATCCAATCATGCGCCTATTAGCTGTTGGTTTCGTCTGTCTCTCTCGCTCCTATTGTTTTCGTCTCGACCGTGGAGTACTGAGTTAAGAGCACACCGGAGCTGAGCCTACTTTCAAATCTAAATCGCGCCGTTGTTTTGTGCTTTAAGGCTCCGAAAATAACGCATGAAAAATTGAAAAATGTAATTGCCAAGATAGTGTGAATTACTTATAAAACCTTGTTTTGCTAAAATTATAGTATTTTTTTCTTGAATTTGTTCCATCTAACTAAACACGCGTTTATTCGAAAAAATTATATGAAAATGAATAAATTGTTCCACTTATTCTTTAGGCAACTCATTTTCCAACACATACCTACAACTTACATACCGCTTGGATATAATTTTGATAATGAGTCATTATTTGAGCGTTTCAACCGCCTCATTTTCGTGGTCACATTTTCTAAGAGTTGTAGGCTTTATGGTGAATTTTGGTCATTTGGTAGATGTCCCTTACATTTACAAGGTAACCAGACACAAAGTTAATAAATCAGCCGTTATCGCGAAAATCATTCAGAACAAACGCCCAAATATTAACCCTTTTAAAAAAGCGATCTAAATTTACCGCTTCAATCAAAAATTGCGAAACAGCTCCTAGTTTGAGGTGCATTATTAAAATTAAGAACAATAAAATAAGTAAAAAAAGTTTTAATTTAAACGGTTTTTATTGAACCAAAAACTAGAAAATAAAAATTAGTTGTATCTAACCGTAGATGCTACTTTCTGTAGATTAGTCACGTGAAACTATTATCACTGTAGTCTTCCCAAGTTGGATGCTGAAAGCCACGTTTAGCCTCTATGTCAGTGGATTAAGCGTTACTTAATCGGAAACTTTTACCAAACTAAAATGAAAACGTGGGGCGTATGCAATTGTGATAAGTTTCTATAGTTATTTAAGAACAAACATAGAAATCAAGACAACAATAGTGTAATAAGTTTTGTTCTGGCTTTGATAAAAGTTATTTACCTCTGTAGAAGTGTTGGAACAGAAGGATGATTAATTGCAAAATTAAAGCTACAATTTCATATTTTGAACTTGTATGTTTCTTCATAATAACGCCCCACGTTTTTATTTTAGTTTGGTAAAAGTTTCCGATTAAGTAACGCTTAATCCACTGACATAGAGGCTAAACGTGGCTTTCAGCATCCAACTTGGGAAGACTACGGTGATAATAGTTTCACGTGACTAATCTACAGATAGTAGCATCTACGGTTAGATACAACTAATTTTTATTTTCTAGTTTTTGGTTCAATAAAAACCGTTTAAATTAAAACTTTTTTTACTTATTTATTTTCAAGTTTTTAGTGCAAATTGTAAAGTTATTTTCCGATACTATACCTACTTATTCTAGATCAAAGATGTTGTTTATAATATGCAATACAATTATGCATGCTAGCATTTAACTCTCGCGCTTGAATTACGACTTACGACACATATGTAAACGTAATGGACATTATTTTATGTGTAACGAGATTGTGATGGATGTTGTGAGAGTTGTGTGTAGGCCTAGTGACAACCCCAGGCTAGAAGTGAATAATCAAATCCAGGTGCGGGTAGTTCGAAAAACCCGCGCAGCTCGAAGTTGTTGATACATTTCTTCGCCAGCCTGCCTGCGACCACGGGTGTAACATCATGCCCGAAACGTCAGGATATAATTTAAAATGTGAGTGATAATCGTGATAGTTCAAATAAATATAATTCCTGCTGAATAGATATTTTTAGAAATCCGACACTAAAAAAATGTCAGCTTGAATGCCCGAAGTGTCTCAAATGGACGTGTTATTCATACAATACCTTAGATATCTGACAATAAGGAATATATCAATCAATTTGGTTTATTGAGAAAATCAAGATTACATTTTTATATTGAACACATTATAAAAGTCGAATTTCGAGACTATACAATATAAACTCATACTGTCAGTCGACCAACCGGAGGACCGCAGGTCTGACGGAAAGTCCGACGCGAACCGACGGCTCAAAGGGTCAATCCATGCAGTCTATCAACCGGAGAGCCATAGGCTCGACGGCACTATGGTACGCACTACGTGAACCGGAGGGAGTCACACTCTCTGTCTATCAACCGGACAGCCGCAAGCCCGACGGCACGCCCTACGCGAACCCGAGGGATATATTTATTCATACTCTCAGTCTTATCAACCTGATGACTGCAGGTCCAACGGCACGTCCTACGCGAGTCATTCACGCTGTGAGTCTATCACCTGGAGGGCCGCAGGCCCGACGGCTCGCCCCGCGCGATCCACTCACGCTGTCACTCAATCAGCTGGAGGGCCGCAGGCCCGACGGCCCGCCCTACGCGAACCACTCACGCTGTCACTCTATCAGCTGGAGGGCCTCAGGCCCGACGGCTCGCCCTACGCGAACCACTCACGCTGTGAATCTATCAGCCGGAGGGCCGCAGGCCCGACAGCTAGCCCTACGCGATCCACTCACGCTGTCACTCTATCAGCTGGAGGGCCGCAGGCCCGAAGGCTCGCCCTACGCGACCCACTCACGCTGTCACTCTATCAGCTGGAGGGCCGCAGGCCCGACGGCTTGCCCTACGCGATCTACTGACGCTGTCACTCTATCAGCTGGAGGGCCGTAGGCCCGACGGCTTGCCCTACGCGAACCACTCACGCTGTCACTCTATCAGCTGGAGGGCCGCAGGCCCGACGGCTTGCCCTACGCGATCTACTGACGCTGTCACTCAATCAGCTGGAGGGCTGCAAGCCCAACGGCTCGCCCTATGCTACGCGATCCACTCACGCTGTCACTATATCAGCTGGAGGGCCGCAGGCCCGACGGCTCGCTCTACGCGAACCATTCACGCGGTCACTTTATCAGCTGGAGGGCCGCAGGCCCGACGGCTCGCTCTGCGCGAACCATTCACGCGGTCACTTTATCAGCTGGAGGGCCGCAGGCCCGACGGCTCGCCCTACGTGATCCACTCACGCTGTCAGTCTAGCAGTCTAGCTCGCCCTACGCGATTCACTCACGCTGTCAGTCTATCAACCGGAGGGCCGCAGGCCCGACGGCTCACCCTACGCGATCCACTCACGATGTCACTATATCAGCTGGAGGGCCGCAGGCCCGACGGCTCACCCTACGCGATCCACTCAAGCTATCACAGCTGGAGGGCCGCAGGCCCGACGGCTCACCCTACGCGATCCACTCACGCTGTCACTAGATCAGCTGGAGGGCCGCAGGCCCGACGGCTCACCCTACGCGATCCACTCACGCTGTCACTATATCAGCTGGAGGGCCGCAGGCCCGACGGCTCACCCTACGCGATCCACTCACGCTGTCACTAAGAAGAAGGCTCAACGTCACCCAAAGGGCAATGGAGAGGGCTATTCTAGGAGTCTCTCTGCGATATCAGATTAGATATGAGACCATCCGCAGCAGAATCAAAGTAACCAATGTAGCTCTTCGAATCGCTAAACTGAAGTGGCAGTGGGCGGGGCTCGTTGCGCGTGGAACCGATGACCGTTGGGGCGGTAAGGTTCTCGAGTGACGGTCACGTACCGGAAGGCGCAGCGTGGGTAGGCCCCCCACAAGGCGGACTCATGACCTGGTGAAGGTCGCTGGATGCAGGTGGCGCAGGGCCGGTCCTTGTGGCAATCTTTGGGGGAGGCCGATATTCACCAGTGAACGTCTTTCGGCTGATATGATGATGATGATGATGATAATGAAATCCGTATGTTTCTACCAAATATCTAAGGCAGTAATTCAAAATCTGCATAACGCTAAACCTAGCGGTTGTGGCAGGCAGTAACACTGGAGTATCAGATTTGAGGAGTTGGACGTTAGTATTAAATTCGCATGTTTCTACTTAAGTAATATCTAAAGGACTTCTTTAAAATCAAGATATCGATAAAAGATAAACCTTGCGGTTATTGTAGGCAGTACTGCAGCATCAGGAGTGAGGAGTTGGAAGTCAAGATCAGGCTGTTAGTATTTGATTATGCCAAATATGCTATACATTCATTTTCACGTGTCTAACACACTCGGTTAAGGCAAGCAGTACGTCTGCAGCATCAGGCTTTGAGGATACAAGGATACAAATATTGTAATATTGCATTGTCATGGGAACTTGATAAGAGTTCCAAATTTCATTGATTTTGGTGCAGTAGAAGTGGTCGAAAAATCGATCACAAGATTTGAAGCATCGACGACAGTTGATACGCGGTGAAGTTAATAAAAACCGTTTAAAAAGAGACAAGTACTCCACTTATTCAGTTAGAAATTAGAATTGAAATTGTATTCCGTTATATGTATTATGCGAATCCAGCTAGATTATTTAGTTTAGTTAGTTATAATTATAGTATCACAAATATGAGCAAATTTAAAAAAAAAGCTACCTACCAGACATTTAACCGCAGCGTTATACCCACGCGTCAGACATTTTACGGAATTTTATTATTCGATTGACGCGTAAAACAATCGCGTGCTTAAATACATATATACATCTGTCACGTGGACGCAGTTGCCACCAAAATCTCAGTGAGCCCGCGAGACAAAAAATCAAGATTCGAAAACGAATCCGATCATAACGATATTTTGGAAATATTAGATGTCACATACCAAAGAAAAAATACCTAGTCTACCAAGGCGTTTTTCGTTCAATGTTATCATAATGGAGGCCTAGATTTTTTAATTGTTAGATAATTAGCGAAGCGTCGCTTAAATAGACAATATACGTAATAACATTTAAAAAGCCAGAACGTCCGATACAGATATTGATAAATTGACCGTAGTTAATCAGAAAAACCAACCCAGACCAACCTCGATTTTATGACAGAGCTTAAGCTATACTTATTGAAAAAAAAATTGGTCGCTTTCTACTAATACTAAACTATAAATATATGCTAGAAAATGCATACGAGCGCGTTTATAATATGGAAAGCTGGCTCTTAAGGCCGATGAGTATCGACATCGAGCGGTGAGTATCGACATCGATTTGGTCCGATTCTTGCGAGGCTCATAAAATTTAATGTTTTTTATGGTTACTAAAGCTGTAGGTAAGGTAAACCGCAAAATTGGATTCCTGTTAATTATTTTATGGCTTCCAAGATCAGGAAGCCGTTTTCATGAGCAGTGGCGACATCCTACACTTAAAAATCATAAAAACTAAAAAACATGATCCCTCGTTATAGGAGTTTGGATTTTTTTACCGTTTACAGTTTCGTTTCACAAGTGAATAAATACTCCTTTATATGAAAGATTCGGGTCAGGCATATGGCATTGTGGGTAAATACTTGCAGATTTCTAGTATTAACGACCACTGAGCTATGCTGCGGACAGACGGACAGACGGACATGGCGAAACTATAAGGGTTCCGTTTTTGCCATTTTGGCTACGAAACCCTAAAAGGGGCCTGGACAGACGCGATAAGAAATTATATTATAAGGGTATGTTTTTTTTTGTACAATAAGAAATAACCCATTTAATTGCCTCCTCCGTTTTCAACTCCGTAAAAATACCCACGCGAATGTGTCGCGTACGTGTTATCTAAACGTAAAATACCTAATATGTTACCTACATCGCATTGTTATCGCCTTTATGCAAACTCCAAGGCCACGAGATAACGCTAATAAAGAGCAAACAGCCACACAAGTTTACTTTATTGCCATTTACCTGATAATAAATGGTCGGTTTATCCTATAAATTACAGTAAGGTAAGATTGGTTTTTAAGGCCAAAACACACTGCATGCGTATGCAGCACGTATACGCATATTCGTAGCGTGCGCGTTGTAACGTATGTAAATGTCATATTACATCCGGCAACCTCTCTCTTTCTATCCCAGTTCATCGTACGGGCTTTATGTCCAACTCATTTGCCAGTCAGGTGGCCCGCCTTTGGAACGGTTTACCTTTTAATATTAGGAAAGCACCGAGCAAGTATGCTTTTAAAAAATCTGTGCGTGATTTCTTTTCTGGCAGCTCTAAGAATGATTAGGTATCTGTCTGACAAGTCGTATATTATATGTATATAATATGTATTTATGTGTAGGTATATATATTAATATTGTATGTATATATTTATGTATGTATGTCATAGGTATGTAGGTATTAATAGCTTACTACGTGTTTCCAAATGCACCGCCTACAATCTTTTCTGCTTTGCCTTAAGGTTGACTGGTAGAGAATGCCTCATAGCATTAAGTTCGCCTTTTGTACATTAAGCTGTTCTTTTGTGCAATAAAGTCTAAATAAATAAATAAATACATGGCACACCGCTTGCGTATGCACGTGCGCGTGACGTGCAATCGGTGTGCCATCTACTATGACATTTACGACATTACAAAGCGCACGCCAATCGCACGTGCACGTGTACGTGCTGCAAACGCATCCGATGTGGCCCAGCCTTTAACGTGGCATCACAAAGTTTTCGACGGAAAATTCTCAAGTGCCAGAGGGTGTCACGGGTGGTCAACGAGACTTTGGCGGGTGTTATAAATTTGACGATTCAGTAATCATTATTGTATGCATCAGTATGCCATACAGCGAGAAAATGCCGCCTGAATCCTCGGTGCAATGCATCATCATGTCAGCTGAAAGACGTCCACTGCTGAACATAGGCCTCCCCCAAAGGTTGCCACAATGACCGGCCACGTGCCACCCGCATCCAACGGACTCCTGCGACCTTCACCAGGTCACCAGTCCACCTTGTGGGGGGCCTACCCACACTGCGCCTTCCGGTACCTACGTGGCCGCCACTCGAGAACCTTCCCGCCCCAAGATCCCGGCACAATGCCACAAGGGGTAATCTTAGATATAGGTTAGGTTATTTAGATTGGTCAGATTTAATTTATGTATATATATTTTACAGTTTTGAAAATAACGATTATAAAAAACATTGTATGAAACTTATACGTACCTATACCTATACATACGCATAGCGTTAGAATAAAAGTATGAAATATTCATTCCGTAGGAAACATAATTATTATGTTTTTGGTAAAAGTGCAATTTGTAATCCTCGTTGAAGACCTAGGCCGAGATAAATTTTCCCGACTTTAGTATAGAAAGCACTAGAAATACGAAACAAGTACTAATTTGACAATAAAATCAAATTTATTTACAGCAATATAAGTACATGTACAAACAATAGGAACGAATACGTTCCTCAATGCCGCCTTTAAAAAAAAATGATGCTTTTTTGGAAATAGATGGTAACGTAAATTCCTTATTTCAGATACTGGTACAGTACAGTCAAGGAGAGTTATCAACCATTATTTCAGAGACAATCGAGTAGTAATCAACTAATCACTTAATTACCATTATTAAAAATGTTTACACTTTACAGTGATTTATTGAACAAAGCCAGACTTAATCTCTTTCTGACTTAAAAAAACGGAAAATAAAAGTACCTAGTAATGGATAGCCAGGGTTTTCTAAAAGTGTTCGTTTTCTGTATATAAACTATAAACTGCTATTTCCTTGAGTAATCCCATGGAAAAAATACTTTTATTTACTAAAGTATCATGGTAAGTTAAGGCAAACATTTCATTCAACATGACAGGTTTTGAGCAAAGTGTAGTCGGAGGTTCGAACGAAAGTTGGTTTACCAAATATCTAATCTAAACACCAAATTGCTCATGCATAAATTATGCGTGGTTTTTTGGCTACTTTTTGGACAGCCAGCTTTATGATGTAGTGCCTAGTAGGTACAATATATGTGCTACCTACTTGAAGGGTAGGTAGAAGAAAACTTGTGAAATGGTAAAAATCTGTAAGTTCACGTCATTGATATTTTTAAATCCTATAGACTTCTTCTTCTTTCTTATTTCCTGTAAACTATACATTAGGAACGTACACGCAAATCATTGACTCGACTAGCCTACCAATTTTCATCAATATCGAAGACATTGATCCAAATTTACAAGCTTTTTGAGTATTGCTCAGTTAGCAAGCATTGGAATGATAACCAAATCTGAAGTAATATTATAATGACAAAATATTAGTCACTAGTTCATTCAACTACAATCTAAGTCATAGGTATTTTATAATTAGAACTGATGCCGTTAAATAGAATTCTCCGTGGATACCTACCAGCTGTGCAATTTGCATTATGAATGGACCCGTTAAGCGGATGTTTGTTGGCCAACGCAGCAACAATTGTTCAAGAGAAGAGCAGAAAGTTGAGCTTAACCATTAAACATTCCGAATGCCAACAACACTGCGCTATTAAATGAGCCGATAGTGAAATACCTAAATCCATAGCATACAGTTTTATTTGTAACCATGACATGAGGATGTGATTATCTTCTAGGACCATCTCGACTGCCGCGAACTTCGAAATACGTAAATTGCGTAGATTTGTCTTTGTCATTCCAACGAAGGCGAAAATTAGATTAGAGTGCCAGACACAAATCCTCGAAAATTGCGGATTTCGATGTTCGCGTTACGTCGCATCACGTCGATAGTGGTCGGAGCTATCGACGTGATGCAGCTTTGTCGCATTTGTCAATTTACATATAAGTGTGACAGGGAGACAACAAGATGATTGTGGTTTACGGCAGACCTCTCAGAACGCCTGCTTCCGCAAATATTTCATACTTATAGAAGTATCACATCTCATACTCAGGGCCATGTTATTGGCGTTTATGATCATGTGCTTAATTAAACAATCAATGCTAATGGAAACAGAATTTGCACGAGCAAATCGAACCTATTTGAATGTAATGAATTATGCATGCATTTTTTTTTCTGGTCCAAGGTAATTTAGAACTAGCACCTATTAGAGCCAATGCTACTATAAATTAAAGATACAAAGAACTCGGCCACGTGATAACGTGTACTTAACTGTATTTCAACACATATCTGAAGTAGAGCTTTACCTTTAGAAATAGAGTTCAAAATTGTGTGTGGAGATTTAACATATGGTGTATTAAAGTTGTCTACTGCATGAAACCTCAGCAAATAGCAGTGCCCGCGCAATACTAGTCAATGCCGTATGCCATCGCCAGGGTAGCTTGACCTTCCCCTCTCCCTTCCGACTATATCCATCAGGCGTTGGAGGGGTACTAGTTTGAGTAGTCAAAGCTCTAGGTATACACTGGGCATGGAAGTAGGTAGTAATCTAAGTGCATTAGTGCGCGCGGTGGCGTGACGCTCAGTACATTGACCGTACCGCTCGCTGGCAATTGCTCTACAAACAGGGCTGTCACTGTCTCTTTGATGATGTCACGATGTGCTCAATACTGCTTTTACATCCGTCTTTAGAAACTTGAGTTATCTTTTAACTTGGTTTCAAGTACGTTACGTGTACTTATGTTGATTTTGTTGAAAGGGTTTCGTGTTCAGAATATTATAATGAGAGCCTATTTGTCACCGTTCTCGTAATCGAGTAAGTGACAGAAAGTATTTGTGTGTGTCAAAATTACAGTACCTAGATCTAGATACAGGTTGGTTTAGCAGGGCTTTATACACATAATCATTAATCATAGATGTCATTCATTTCATGCAATCAATACGTGCTAGCTTTGGAGAATTTACTTGTAGATACATACTCGTAATTATCTTATAGTCTGTCTGTCAGTGTGTCCCCTAAAACATTTACATACAAATAAATATACGATAATGCAATACTTCATGTCATTGGAAATGTCTTCTAAATTGAATATTGTACTCGTACATTCATTAATACTATAGGTGCCTCTGCCTACCTACGTACCTACTCACTGAAATGCAAATAACACCAATACCAAAAACAATTGCAGTTTGTGGAAGTATTCCTAGATGATGCAATTTTCTATACTTAGTTCGGCAGTCAGGTCTAAAGGGATCCTAGATTATGACAACTCAACGCTGTCTGATTACAGGATTAGTATATGATTACCTCGCTCTACATAGCAACAGTAAAAACAAGATATCTTTCTGGACCCAGGCCAGAAGTCCATCTTAGTTCTCGTTTTTACGTGGGCAGTCGTTTTGCCTACCACGAGTATAAGACTGTACCAATAATGTTGGCACTTAAATATCAGTTTTCAAAATATTACTTAGGAACTATTAATCAATCACACACTACCCAACTAGCAAAATTTGATCTTAGAAGTATCCTGAAGGTGCATTTAGACCAAACGAGCATTCGCTCATTCTATCCCCCACTCTACGAAATTGGTTCATTACACAAAACGTGATTCGTTGAAATTCGTTGATTTCGTAGAGTGGGGGATAGAATGAGAGAATGCTCGTTTGGTTTAAATACACCTTAAGACCAAGTTTTCGATGATCTTAGTGTAAAATTGTTAAGGTTGGTAAGTGTCGAATTGGGCGCACTTTATAAGAGCGATTGCACTTACTGTCATTCTTATTAGAGTCTTCTTAATGCTAGTTTTAATCTTACAATAATCTTTCAAATGCTGTTCTAAAACTGTATCCCTTACAAGTATCTTACCCAGGGACGATGTAAAGGGCAAAAGGTTTTTGTAAAACCTCAGTAGTGCCTTACGAAACATGATTTTTCGACTGAAACTGGCCGAAACCGAAACTTCGGTGAATGAATAAACAGATTTATGACTAAGAATACATTTGTCACCACCCCAACTCCTCCTGCGGGTGTCGTAAAAGTCGACTAAGGGATTGAAGTGTCACTGACCATTATTTGACAAAAGATTGATGATGGGCAGCAGCGTCATCATAGTGGACACATTACTGCGCTCGCCAATCCGCTTGCCCAACGTGGCAATTATGGGCATTTACCTCCTAATGCGTCTGCGTCTATACGTTAAGTTATAGGAGAAGCTTACGTCCTGCAGTGGACTATCATAGGCTGATGACGATGATGAGTAGATAAGTAGGTAGTGATACTAGTGATCTCGGTAGCATAAAGCCTGACAGGTTATTTAAGTGTTGACCAGTTTTTATTTTATTTCCGTAGCGACTCACTACTAAAAATCTTGCTAGTGTGGCGACCCTATCGTTCGGTAGACTAAATCTGTGAAGTGATTTGTCCGCTAAATCGGGGGCCGGTGACCGCCGTGCAAACCGATAACGGTGTCGCTCGTGCGGGTTTGATGCCCGACTATGCCTTAATTATACATAATGACTATGGTTTCCAAAACTACAGCTTATTCCTCATTAGTTGTCTTATTAACCGACTTTAAAAAACCTCCTCCTTTTAAGGAGTGCTTCAAAAGGAAAAAAACGGAACCCTTATAGGATCGCGGAATGCGCGCCCAAGTAACAAAAGTGAATCTAAAAAGGGGATATTAGATATCTAATAGACTTCGATTTGATTGTCTACCATAAGAGTAACATCGCCCCCAAGCTATCTTCAATAACGCTTATAGATAGTCTATAGTAAAGTGGGCACAACCTTGTAACTATTCATAAGTCTCCCTCTAGAAACCACGAATAGACAGAGTTAAGAATTAAACATTTTCAAATAATCTTAAGGCATTCTTCTAGAGTCTTTCTATACTATTTATAGACCACGATATGTACTAGTAGATGGTTAATAGATAAGCTTGAGAGCTAAACAGAAGTATTTACCTGAGAAGTTTTAAAACCAAATTAACTCAACCCTACCAACCTTAAGAAAGATTTTAATAGAAATAGACAACGATACGTATAATGGCGCATATCTCAAAAGAATAATGCTAAGGTAATATTACAAAATGGCGTGACAAATTTCTAACTTCTTATTTCATGCGCCTAGTTTTCATCGGCTAAATACTGATACTTAAACTTGCAAAACTTGGTGCGGATGAAAGTCTCTCGCTGAATTTGTGTAAAACTCTCTTTAAATAAGAGCGCCCGCTTGAAATGTAATATTTAATAAAATATTAACCAAATATAAAAATATAAAAAAAATAATTATTGTGTTTATATGTTTAAGCCATTTGTTTCATTCATAATATAGTATATTAAAAAGTATAGGACGATTTGTTACAGAGAATATATCCATAAAAGTACAAAAACAAGCCAAAAAATAGTGCGCTACAATAATTTCACAAAATATTAGGCAGTAAAAATGGCGTCTAGTTAAACTTGTCTAGAAAAATGATTTCTTTAAAACAAACTTCCTAAAGAATAGTCTGTAGCTATAGTGCTATAGTGTCTGTATAATAGTGTATAGCTCTAGTAAATGACAAGACTATTTTTACTTGTTGCAAACCAAACTTCCTAGTCGAGGAATAAACTGGTTTATGAGTGGTTTAAGATTACCTATAAACTGCCATTTTTGTATACTGTTTTAACTTCTCACAGTATTTCTAGACATCAATCAGAGAACTGGCATTTTGAGTGCGTTGTGTATCATTTTGGATGGATTAATGCAGAACGAATTCAAGAAGTTACCTTCTTAAAGAAAAATGTTTTTTATTTGTTGACAATATGAAATAATGTAATGGTATAATCGCAACTTCGCGCCGCCGGCGTGCGCGCGTGCGGAGTAGTCGCGAGACGCACATCTTGACATGTTGAATTGTTCGGTGTATCCACGGTTCACGCGGCAGTTTTAATGTGTTATGTTTAGTTTTATCAGAGTATTTGAAGAGGGCGGAAAGTTTATTTTCCCCTCACTAGCTCGTAAAGTGCTCGTTTATCCTTTAATACGAACGTGTAAAAACGCATATTATTCACTTGTGTGGCAAAGTAATGACCTTGGTTTTGGAATAACAAAAAGTAAAATGCTCATGGAAATTGTTCCATATTAATGATAATTAAATAATTTGTTTGAGAATTTAGTGTAAAATATAAGCCTTTATATAGGGTGCGCCAAAGTATTTATAAAATTGCAACTTAGATTATTGGAACTCCGAAAATTTTTCTTATACAATTTAACTTCATAATGATCGGTATTTAGAATAATCTTTGTTCATAATTATCATCACATAGAATTATTTATGTTCATAATATTGTTTTTCATACATATTTTTAGTACTAACTTTTATGTTTATATAATTTTTCACTATACTTATTTTATGCTATATATTCTAATGTTATAGGTATTTATTTTTTGTACTGGTTTTATGTATGAATTATTTTTGTTTAATTAAATATAAATCGTACTATTACTGTAAACTAGCTACCTGCACAAATCAGGTTGTGGCAGAGTAGGTACTGTACTAAACGGGTTCCCTCTAAACTTTTTTTGTCCGAAACGCTTAGGACATAACAGACTTGGTATAATCTATTTTGGCATCAACTTAATGAGACAGAAACATCACTTGGCTTAAATAACAATATTTCGAATATTATTTTGTCCGAAACTATCTTGGCATATCATTATTTACGCCGAGTGTTATAAGACAGAAATTAGATTTGCCTTTTTTTTGGGCATGTAGCCACATGTACGAAACTTGCCTTTTTCGTCAGATAGAATTTGCTGTGAGGGTGAAAATTTATGCAATGAGCGAGCGAAGCGAGCGAACAAAACCTTTCGGGGCAGATCCGACTCGGATAGGTTAGGTTAGAAGACTAAGGCGGGAGCAAAGCTCCCGCCTTAGTCTTCGAGGTTATTTTTTTTTAGCAACCTAGAAAGTGCTCAGCTCAGTAACACAGTAAGTAACGTACAGAATATTACTACTACCTCGATTATATTGAGAGGTTGTAATTATTCCTTCTCTGTTATGCTAAAACAAACTATGCCGATACTTTTTATGCACATCCAGATTATGCCTCTTCATAAATAGGAGCATCGAAATTATGCTCGAATAATATTCGAACAACTCGAAATCTGCCACAAAGAAATATGCTAAAGTTGAGTATGCCACAACAGTTTCTGTACAAAGAAATTATACCACAACAGAGTGAACCTAATGGGAAAATGTTTATAAATAAACAATTTATTTCAAATAACTTTATGAGTATAGATTAATCTACTTGACGACTTTAGGAGGATAAAATTTCGAAATAAAAATCGTTATGAACATTGTAGGTAGAAGTATAATTTTTAGTAAGAAAAAAAGTATGAGATAAAATTTTCGGAGTAATGATGATTATGAGTAAAAAACGGTATTAGTAAAAATATTCGAAGAAAAAATTGTATAAGTGCCAATATGGACCCCTTTATATAATATGATGATTTTAACATCTAAATCCTAAAATTCCATAAGTAACAATTATTTTAGTGAATGATGATAAGATGACTAGATGCAATCACAAAACGCAGAAAATGTCAACGTCAACATTGTCAAAGAATATTATAGGTTATAATCTTTATTTACCGACTCGAACACGCATAAAAAT
>JALPQI010021689.1:0-12260 GCA_025490895.1 Thaumatotibia leucotreta
CCTTAAGAGCTCAGTTGTAACTCTGTCCTCACCTGGGGCTTTTACATATTTAGGTTGTTTAAGGGCCAACCCAATTTCGTCAATGCTGACATCGGGAAGTTCATCGGTATAATGTCGGACTAAAGTAGCTCGGGATCAAAGGGAATGGGTTCAGGCACCTGAGATCCAAAGACATACAACTTGCCATAGAAGTCTTCCATCCCTGATATGATAAGAGGAAACAACATGACCATTGGCGGCAGTCAGCTTGTGACTTGTGACATGTGGCTCCTCCCAAGACGCTTCACGAAAACTTTTGAACCTCGATTTTGTTTTATTGCCTCCCTAATACCTAATACATGGTTTGAAAGCCCGAAGATCCCATTGTATAGCTTTTCGAATCTGCTTTGTAAGTGTTCGCTGATCTACCGCCGTAGCCTGTGTATTTACGCTTCTCTATTTCAAGAGCTCTAAGGTCTCCTCTGAAAGTTTGGATTTTCTGCCCGCATGTCTCTTCCGACAGAACCTGCTACCCACATTCCTAAGGTTAAGCAGGTAAAATCCCTTCTTATCACCTCGACATGCGTGTCGTTTCAGAATGAAAGTATATATTTGTGATACTAGAATAAATTTAAGTAGTCCACAGTGGACCTGCAACTAAACTTGTACACGACTAAAACCCTTAATAGTAGTCCTATTAAGGGTTTTAGTTGTGTATGCTTGCACATTATAATAATTTGAGGTACCAAAAACTAGTAAAAAAAGTATAAACCATTATTTGTGTTTAGTTAAAAATATCCGTTATTCGGATATTTAGAGGTTAACTATCCGGATATTTTTGGATGTTAATCTTGGCGGATATCCGGATAATCCGAATAGTGGATTATTCGGATTGCAAACCCTAGGCCCCATGAAATGAACCTAAAGTTTTACGTCAAACGGTACAAAATCGTACTCTTTGCGATACAAGTTAATTTTATTGCATTTTAACATTATAAGTTTTTTTTCTTCAATCACACGCAAATAACAACTAAGTTTTTTTATGTTAAGTTGAAAGAGTAATCAGGATGACGGATAACTCGACAACCAAACTAAATTAATGTAAGTGTAAAGAATAAATACTCACGCGAACGGTCAACTGAAAGAAAATAAACGTAGCTCGTTAAAACAATTCCGCAAAATGAAACATAGGTAATTAACACAATAAAATTACTTTTAGACAAGCTGAACGTTTAATCGTGTTTTATTCAATAGATCGCATGATACAGCGTGTAGGTAAGTTTAATATTAGGTACCTCAACCTCAAACCATAATCGAACCTAAATTTTAGCACCGGTAATTGTAAGTTAGTCTTATAGCGTAATGAATACTTGAAAATGTCCCGCGGGCATTTCTCAGAGCGTAAACAGACATCTCATTCATCTGTGGCTGTGTGCATCTTTTGGTACCATTTTCGGTCGTCAGATACAGCACCCGTTTCTCTATAAGACAACCAAAGGCAACCTCAAATCATTCAGCCACTTCCAAAAAAACGTGACCAGATGAATGAGATGTTCGTTTACGCTCTGAGAAATGCCCCCGCGCCCGTGCAGCAAATGTAACGCCATAACGCTAAACAGATACCTACATCTATAACCTAGACTATTGGTCGTAGAACAAAAAGCGATCGACGTATTTTGTGGTTAAAATAGATTGATGGTAAATGATTTAATTTTCAAGCGAAGTTGCATACTGCAATAGCACACACAACTAACATTATTTGCTTAATATGTCTCTAAAAGTGACTCCAACTCACTGTCTAGACCCAACGGCCTTGCCGCGAACTTCGATACCCGCAAAATTCGAGGATTTGTCTCTGTCACTCTAATTAGATACATCTTTGTTTGAGCGTCAGAGAAAAATCTTCGAAATTTACAACTTTCGGTAGTAGGCCTGGTCTCCACAAGAATTTTGCAACAAAAGATAAAGGGTTCTGTTATTTTTAAGAGTGCTCTCAAACTAATTAGTTAGGTACGTCTTCCGGTTTCATTGTAGTCCCTAAACAACAGTGAACAAATATTGAACGGCATCAGCATAATAAAAGTGAAACCAGAGACATAATCGATCACGCCTTGCTTTCTATGAAGAAATTTGAACACAGCTGTCATTGTCTTTGAGTTCGACAAAAACACAGCTTCTGTTTTTAATAGTTCGACAGTCACGGAATCTTGTTTTGATTGACGGGATCGCTTTTGTTTTTTGACCTAGTTAGGTTATATTGTTTCGGAAACGTGACCTTTTTCATATTGGAGCGTTTTAAACTTGTCTTGCAACTCTTAATTTGCCAAAGTACTTTTTTTAATGATTTTCTTTTAAGCAGAACCTATGAAAATTCCCAAAAAATCGTTTATAAAATGTTTTTTGCTAATAGGATCATTAAAATAGTCGTTAGTGATGTAAAAATTGTTAAGTCGGTAACTATTTTTAACCGACTTCAAAAAGGAGGAGGTTTACAAGTCATCGAAATCTTTTTTTTAAGTTTCTGCATTTATAGTTTATCTAGGATTACAAATATTCAATCAATTTGTAACGCTTATACAAGTAGGCGCATACCTACTACTCCAGTAGCAAACTTGATTATAATAATGCTTTTCCATGTGCAAATAAAGAGTGACTTAAATTATATGTCCCCAGTCTTCAATTTGAGGAAAGCTAATTATTTTAGAGAAAAAAAGTGTATCTTACGATCGTAAGAAACTTGTTCACTAGTTAATACAAGTACCTAAGGATGTAGACAATCCGTGCTGTGCTTACCGCCCTCTATCATAAAAATAGCTAAATAATAAGTTAATAATCACTCAAGAACGGGTCCGACTATGATTACTGATTACACACTAGGTCAATGGCTCAGAAACCTTTAATCATGAGACCGCTCGGACAGGTTTTCAACCTTAACCGATACGAGGCGGATCCTGGCTTATTAAAATGATGAGCTACTTTAAGTGGACTAGTTCAGGGCTACCACTTATCCATGTTGTTCCCCCACTGTTTTTCCTTTGGATCTTTTAATATGATTTCCACTCAGAATCGCGATTCTGATAGGAGAAGATTTTGTTTTGAAAGTTCAAAACATGTAATATTTGGGCCATACTTAAATTTTCTCCTAGGGCTCATGCATAAATCATGCGAGGTTTTTTCGGCTACTTTTTGACTTAATAAGCTTTGTAGGCATTTTAAAATGCCATAAGTTTTGACATTCGAGCATAGAATTTAAATTTATACTAAACCGTTTTGACCCTTTCATTCAAGATTGGAATTCGTCTAGGCAGAGGATTTTACTTAAAATTTTAAGGAATCAGCACATCATCGTCATCATCTTCTCAAGCAAAAGGATGACAGCCCTAGTTGAATGAATTCCTGTTTCTTATCGAGCAAATCGCCTCGGGCAAATAGTCTAACTATTTAGGCCATTCTTGCATATTTTGTATTCGCGATGCAGCAGCACATGAATATAATATCGTGATTTTGTTCCTGATCATAGCCCTCTTAACTTATATAGTAAAGTATCTATAATCCGACAAAACAGTCGGTAGAAAAGGCAGCTTTAAAAAATATGGATTTTTTGCTATTAATGTTCCACAGATTCTGAAGTGTCGCCATCGCCATCGCGGTGGTATGCCAAACCGTGGTCTCCACTCGAGCACTTATCGACCCCATCGGCCATCTCCTCTGCGTGCAATGTGGCTAGCCCATTACCACTTAGATATATTTTAATAAATTTCAAGAATTTGAACTATATAAACATCGGTTTCACAACAAAATTTAATTTTACAACACTAAGGCTCTGTATCAACATCCGCGAATAAAATAAATCAGATAAATTTTAGGTGTCCTTTTCTTTTATATGCCAGGAGAAAATGATAGTGATATTTTTATCTGATGGGTATACAGGGTGATTTTTTATTCAGACGTCGGTCTCGTAATAAAAGTTCATCAATATGACCTCACAATTAACCCCCCAAAAATTGACCGGTGAATAAAATCACTCTGTATTTATCCGGGGATAGCAAGGCCCTAAAAAAGCCGCCGCCTGCTTACCCCCAATCTACTTAAAGTATCTCGCAGGTCCGGTACGTACCACAGAACTATAGCTATACTTTTATAGCAAGAGCTGGGCATTTCTAAAGGTTTGTACAATTAGATCACGTCTTTGATATTGATAAAAATTGGTTTGAACTTTCACGATTATCACTCATATTTTAAAAACAAACGGGTCTTAATCGCGTAAACTTACGTTTAATTATATCCTGACGTTTCGGGCATAACGTCACACCCGTGGTCGAAGGCAGAAAACGTAAGTTTACGCGATTAAGACCCGTTTGTCTTTAAAATATGCTTGATAAAAATTGGCTGATAGAGTAAAAGATACTGATAAGATCCACCCCATTTCCCAAAATGTTTGTAGGTATGCTTTCCTTTTTTGGTGCCAAAAATGTATTAGGAATAAAGGAAACTTACAGACTTTCTGGGACATTTTGGGATATCTTGCTTAGCATCATTGACTCGACTAGCTATTTTTTATCATTGTTCAAAATGTACAAACTTTCTGAGAATAGCTCAGCTATTGCTATAGGTCTGTCCGGGACGCTCCGCTGACCAACAACGGTGCTTAACTGTACGATTCGATTCTTATTATCGCGTATCGTTCGTAACTGTACTCGATTAATTGGAGTTTGACCGGAATTATGAAAGTATTTGACAATGCATATCCTCAGAATAGTACATTACGACACAAGTGCGAAAAACGTGAAATTAGAAACTAGTGGCGATGTTTTAAATCGACACGAGTTACGAATTTCATTTTTGCACGTGTCTCGTACGGCGTTTTTTAGTACAGATGCAGATGGCCCTCCGAAGTTTTGGACGACGCAAAATGAGCCACTTCTCGCACTAGCGCGTAAAAAAGGCACCATCTGTACTAAAAAGTGTTATTTTTAAGGGTAAATTTATGCACAGTGTCACTTTTCCGCATTAACGTGACAATGTACCTACTTTCGAAATAAATTTCTGCGATTCCACTGACAAAATTTTCTTTTATTCTGACATAGGTAGGTATTCGTGTTGAAATATAGGAGTTTTCTCAAACTCGTGTTGAGTTAAAACACTCACTTCGATTATGTTCTAACATCACCGACATTCTTTCAGAAAAAATCCGCTTTCAACACTTGTATCAGAAATAACTAATACATATTTCATTGTTAGATTACGCTTTCATGTGAATTACTGAAATCATGTTGGAATAACATTGGTAGTGAAAATTTACTAATGTGTTAAAAGAAATTTCGCTTGACACGTAGAACAAGATACTTGCTTGTCAGGTAGCTTTAGCATACATGAAGAAATGCTCAACTCCCAATTTGGCTAACTTATTTTCCCTTATCCCGCCCTCCCCTTTCCCTTATAGAACCACACTGCTGTTCTCCTGTTCACAACGTTACTGCTGGTCTCCTGTTCGTTGCCCTGTACTTTTCACTTACGATCAGGTGGAGTGGAGCCACTTTGTTGTGCCAATATAAAAAAAACTGGGAAGGATCGAGTTCCACCGGTATTTACTTTTTACGGGTTATGAGAACACTTTAAACTTAGATTGTATACGATAAACATTCCACTTTAATGTTTATTAACTGTTGTTAATTACTCTATGTTTGGTAAGTATGCGCATTTATTTCTAAATTACCTAGCTGTTCTGAATAAAATCAGAACAGTTCACATTATTTGCATCACTTTATACCAAAGATTATCTCTTTGATATTTGACCATTACCTTAATGATATAGAGTACAATATACAGACATACTTAGATTACTTAGCCGATTTTAATGAATGAGATGTCCATGGAGTCAATTAGAGCCCTTGCTTCTCAAATATTTTTTCACTAGCTCGTAAAGAGCTCATTTATTCTTTAATAAGAGTTCAACTACAATTTTTTTCGCAAAAATGCACATTTAAGTTTTTATTACATATGCTAGATAATTAAATATTTTTTTGTCCATTTGATGTCTGTTAATTAGGTAAGTGTGACAATACTAAGACAACACAGTAGCAAAATCGTTTCCTAAAATGCGTTTATCATTGCGTAATAGTCCAAAACGGGATTTAAATAAAAACAGACATTTTCTTTTAAAATAGAGGGAATCCGGCAATGCTTCATACGTCTAACTTCAAAAATTAGAAATCTACTGTTAAATTTTTTCCCTGTCCTCATGAGCACATTGCATTTTTTCGATTACCTGTAGTAATTGGTGGAAGGTGATTTAAATTTTTGACCTAGGGGTATATAGCTTAAGTCCAGAGAAAGGAAGTAAATTAGGTCGAGAGAGAGGGACAAGGCTATACGAGTCGTATATCACTGTCCCTTACCCTGAATCTAAACTGAATCGCATTAGTACGTCATGGTAACCCCCAAGGTATAGTTTTACCCGGCAAATTGTATAATTCCTTGGGATGTGGACTATCGACGAAATCAGAGAGGGACAAGGCCATACGAGTCGTATATCACTGTCCCTTTCCCTGAATCTAAACTGAATCGCATTAGTACGTCATGGTAACCCCCAAGGTATAGTTTTACCCGGCAAATTGTATAATTCCTTGGGATGTGGACTATCGACGAAATCTCTATTCTAAATAGACAAATACCGAACAAACTTCGTCGGCAACATCTAGTAAGCTGTAGTTTTCATTGAATAAGGAACCTTTTACACTTTTCTAGAACTCCTAGATTAAAATACTAGGTAATATTTCTAGCTCTGTTTTCTAATTAGCGACAGTTTAGATGTTGGGGCGCGTGCGGTTGCCAATCTTACCATTAGACACGCCGCGTGAGCATTTTCTTTTGGGAAAGCATTGGGAAACTATAACAGTATCGGGTTTTACCAATGAATGTATGTATTGCAATGCATTTATCATAATTTATGAATCATAAATAATTATGATGAATGCATGAAAAATTGTTAAATTAAACGTTTAATTTATAAATAAATATATGAACATTAATTTAGTTTAAACGTATTTCGTATAAAATTTTAAATATTACGTGTCATATCAGGTACTAAACAAGAAGTAGAGTGGTCCGTCAAACCCCCATACCTACCCATATAAATACGAAATTTCGTATACTCAAATCATTTATAGTTTAGCTATTGCTTTTATTTAAATCGAATGATATTTAAACCTTAATGAATTCTTCATTATGCGGCTATCATAAATAAGTTAAATTCCTTTTCATTAAAGTCCATCTTATCTCTGATCCTGCTGTTCTTTGGGTTTTCAAAAAATCCTTAGAATAAAATTGTGTCATGATTTAATACCCGATCCTCTAAGCTCCGTAATTTTAAAAACATAATCATAAGCTCTCATCTACAGCCATTCTGCTTAATAAGCAGTGGTCGGATATCCCGGTGCAACACCAGGGGATACCAAGTAGAAAAGTTAATATGGATATGACCTAAATTCCCGGGTTTAGTTTGAAAAAAAAAAAAGATCTGATAGGTATACTTAAAAAGGCAGCTCAAATTGTGAACATAAACGAAATCTTTGGGCGTTTTCACAAACCGTTGTTCAAAACACTTTTTTTTAATTCTGCCAAGCCGTATCGTATTATGTGAAATATTTTAAAGAGATTAATGACGTCGTGCGTAGTTTGAAATCCTCGGAAGCAGTTTCAATTAATAAAGCTAAATGTATTTTACAGATGCCAAACATTCAACGAGATTTTTGTTTTATAAATGAAAACTTTAAAATAATTGAAATTGAAATTGCCTTGCTAGAAATTTTCGATGAAGTTAGAACAATTGTAAACTGGAGTTCAAGTTTGGCTACACAGATTAAATTAGAAGCAGTAATGGCACGAAATCCAGATTTGGATGACATTAGAGAATACGCAGACCAAATATCAAATAATACCGCATCTGATGAAGTGTCTCTTTACAAGGACTTTTTCGGCGTACAAATGGATTTTAGATGTGAAAAGGAATCGATTGAAAATAGAGAATCTAGAGAAAATAATTATATGCTATTTTAACTTTATAGAACCTAGTAAGCCATAATTCCTTCATAAAATACATATATTTACTCTAATGTGCATAGGTGTGTCAAGTCTTCATGATTAAAAATGTTTGATTTTATGTTACATACACGAGGATGTTTAATCCGTAACCAGGTATATTTTTTCTAACTTAGTAATTGATGACCTCAGGAAGACCATGTACCATTCAGTGGTTATTGGATACAATTTTTCTTTAACTTTAAAGTAATAAAATTTTGAGGTATCTGCGGGGAGACCTCACCTAAAATGTTTAATTTAGGCTGGGTATGGATATTGTTTTAATCCTGATCACGGATTAAAATAATCGTGTATTATATGATGTTTCTGTTTTTTTTACGTTCGCAATTTCTAGAAGTGGAACCTATTGTGCCTTAGTAAAAAGCTTCTGTTTTTAAAGCTAAACTCTTTTATTTAAGAATATTCATACCAAAAGGCTATTTGGTACTAAGGTCAATATTAAACAAAATTTATAACCTATCTTTTAAAATAATTGTCGAAATCGCATAATAATAAACGCTTGTATGTACATGCACTTATTTTGCGTTACAAAATATTACTAAACTTTACTGAATGTAATTTTGTGGAATCCCGTGGTATATCCATATTAGTATAATGTTTGAGGTCATTCACCCCTTGTTGCACCGGGATATCCGACCACTGTTAATAAGTCTCCGAGAAGTACCTATGTAAACTCAGATTAGTATTCAATATCCGTCTTTTCAAACTACATCATATTAATTATAAACTCACCTATCATATTATCACCCCGTGTCCTCAACATGATCACAAATGTTTCAGCACACTGTCATCACTCACAGCACTAGACACTGGCGCGTGCGTCGCTTGGTGCGCGGTCGGGTGGACTGCGCCGGCGCGATAGGCGGGATAGTGGAAGTGATGGCTGTGACGTCAGATTTGGGGTAGGCATAGCTTACCCTTGTAGTACATGCCTATGAAAATTTTATTCGTAGCCTAAGGGTAAAAAGTGACTACCTACCTATATTATTAGTTTATTACTATTGGCCAGTACATCAAGAACACTAGACTTTATCAAATTTAAGAAGGGGTGATTACAAATGCATCCTTAAAGCTTAAATTTCTCTTCATTCTTAAATTTCCCTTGTAGTACATGCCCATGAAAATTTTAATCGTAGCCTAAGGGTAAAAAGTGACTACCTACCTATATTATTAGTTTATTACTACAGGCCAGTACGTCAAGAACACTAGACTTTATCAAATTTAAGAAGGGGTGATTACAAATGCATCCTTAAAGCTTAAATTTCTCTTCATTCTTAAATTTCAACATTTTTTAAGTATGCCCTTTTGCAGTCAATTATAAAAGTACTTATAATTTTGTGTACACAAGTACAACACGAATTTTAGTATTTATAGTACACCTTTAAGTAAAATACAGTTACAGTGTTAAATCGTGTTTTTTTACACTAACATTTATTTATAGGGTTTGAAAGGGTCGACATATGGGAATCCCCTGGAGCTACAGGCGTCCTTAGGCTACAGAAACTGATTATCATTAGGCAGGCTGGTATAAGTACCTAAGTGTTGCGCACAATCTGCTATGAATATCATGATATAAAAAAGTTATATTTTCCTGTAAAAAATGGATCCGTTTTCTTCCGTTATTCAATTATTTCCATACAAACTCTACAAAATTGGTATTTTATTTGATAATGCCCCCCTAATATAACTTTTTCCTTAATTCGTTTTTATGGTATTTATCAATCAATAAACTATATACGTTCGAAATATACATATAAGCTCCTACTTAGGATGGCTTTTTATTTCAAGGGTTAGCTTGGAACTATTTTGGTGGATTAAATTTAATATAAATAAATAGATCACTACTGACTCACTCTAGATCAGGCCGGGTTCTTGGCGGTGCGACAGATAGTTACTTAGTTTAGAAAGTACCACGTGATTCGATAGAGATAGATTAGAGATTAGAGATAGGATGTCCTCGGAGACATTATCAGTTTTACATTTTTTTAACTACACTAACAACTAGCAACTGAATACCCCGGATATGAGTAAAACAACTGACAATTATTTTACTTTTTTTTTTTTAACGGTGGTTTCAGGATGTTAAAACAGCTTATCGAGACATTTTTATTAGTAAATTGTATTCCCTCATTGAATAGATCTTGTGTTACCACAAATTTTATTATTTGTCGCAAACAAAGAAATACTTAGTTTAACATGTTACATATCACAAGAATGCTTTTTAGTTCCGCAATAGGTATCACACCTTTTTAAAAGTAAAATAAATGACAAAAATATTATAAAAAGTACATAAATAAGTAAAGTAGTTGCTAGTGGAGTTAAACAAATATAAAACTAATCACCTATCCGAGGACACCCTGTATAGTCATTTTTAATGCGATCTATTGGGATTCTAATGGGAGAGCTCCCTAATAAGGAAAAAAAAATTCAAGTGATGTTACATTACGATATAACGGTGATATATATTACAGCATTATTCGTATTTCAAAATTCGTAACATTGTTTCCTATCTAGTCAAACGTACAGTTCCTACTTTATATAATATTTGGAAACGAACAGTGTTACGAATTGAAAGCGTCATATTTCATAACTGGACGTTGTTTATGGTCAAACGGACCATATAATGGGCCATTGGCCATTTGCACGTACCGTTTTCTGCCAGGCGTGTTCGTCTTAATAGCTACTTCTGTGCGGTGATTCGTTACATTAAACGAGTGTACACAGTATACCACCGAATCTTACAAAATACACAATATTTTATCAACGTTTTCTTAGAGTAGACCTGTTTTTATTTATCAAAAGTATTAATAGGTACCTACGTTATTTTTTTTAGAATTGAATACGTACTTGGAAAATATATTCATTTAAACTTTCACGATTATCACCTGCCTTTCTGAGACCACCACGGTTTGCTCGAAACGTCAGGACAATATTTAAAATAAGTTTACTCGATGAAGTTTCGTTTGTCATTAAAATTGCTCGGAAAATAAATTAGAACCACAGAAAGAAACAGTAGCATTCGTAGCATTAAATCTTAATCAAATATAGGTATTTGTATACAACTCGAACACAAATGTGTAAGGCAAATACCTTCGTTGGCCCTATAATAACGAGTTTATTTTAATAATACCATTGTGCAAAATTGTGCAGCTCATATAATTAGAATAGAGCTTCACTTACACTAAGTATTTACAGATAGGTAAGTTCGTACAATTCCTTAAGTAATATTGTTACTTTACTTCAGAGAGGAGAACAGACGATATTATTATCTAACGCCGAACGTGATGTTTCCGTAAAAGCGTTAATAGACGTTCGAATATGGTCCACTCCGCACCGCGAACTTGGTCCGGTCCGTACGTGCGCTCGACTCGCCACACCATCGCACCGTTCAAAAACGGTCCAGTGCGTTTCGTGCTACCAGACAGTGATCACGTCGATATGCCTCCGATTTTATCCAAAAAAGCTAAAATCGCGTTAGTTGTGGCAACCATCGTCGCTACAACACGAATTAATAAGGAGAAAAAAAAAAGAAAAGAATGGGCAAAATTTTATTTAAAAGACAGGGAGTCATATAGTCATATGCGACTTATTAGAGACCTCGAATTTTACATGTCACATTGTTTACAACATTATTATTACATACATAAACAGAAAATAACATTATTATCCATACTAATATTTGAAAAATAAATAAATAATAATAATTACACTTTGGCACATTATTATTTATGAGACACTGTTATGTCTATAAATTTCATAAATACCCGAAAATTTACGAATTGTTTGTTTACTTTTAATGAAATTAATAAGGAGAAAAAAAAAGAAAAGAATGGGCAAAATTTTATTTAAAAGACAGAGAGTCATATAGTCATATGCGACTTATTAGAGACCTCGAATTTTACATGTCACATTGTTTACAACATTATTATTACATACATAAACAGAAAATAACATTATTATCCATACTAATATTTGAAAAATAAATAAATAATAATAATTACACTTTGGCACATTATTATTTATGAGACAATGTTATGTCTATAAATTTCATAAATACCCGAAAATTTACGAATTGTTTGTTTACTTTTAATGAATTACCTACAAGTAAGCGCTGTACGGTGCGGCTGGCGCCGTCCACACGAGCGAACTTGGTGCGGACCGCACCAAATCCTGTGGGAAAA